>JAJOOS010011539.1:0-32520 GCA_029582725.1 Solanum chiquidenum | reverse complement strand
ACGGACCGTCGATTGGGTCCGTCGATCGAGTCTGCCCGACAGGGCTTCACTAAAACGAGCATAACTTTTTACTCGGAGGTCGGAATTAAGCAAACTCGGTGGCGTTGGAAAGATAATTCAATTATCTATCATATCATAGGTAATGGGACACACAATTCATTTTTTGCTAAAAGTTATGACCATCTGAAGTTGACCCATCAATAATTTTCAGTAAACTGACTGTTGACTCTCATCTACGGTCAGACCTACGGACCGTGGATCGAATGACGGTCCGTGCTGGTCGACCGTAGTTTGTGTCAGAGGCTGGGTAGAAGAGGTCTTGATCCACGGACACAAACCACGGACCGTGGTCTGATCTACGGACCGTAGGTCTGTCCGTGGGTTGAGACTTGGTCGATTTTCTGACTGAGTTCTGGGGAGGGGCTGCAGTGGTAAACCACGGAACACCAGCACGGACCGTGGTCTGATCTACGGTCCGTGGATGGTGATCGTAAGTTGCACCTGCAACTTCTCAAAATCTGCATTTTTGGTCTGTTTCAGATACGGGGTGTTACAGGTAGACAGATACAAGATTAGGGAACAGGCTAAGGACAATAAGAAGGCTAGAACAGGAAACTACGAATACTCTCAGTAGAAATCGGGTGTGGGAAATCGCTCACAGTTTCAGCAGAGATCTTCAGCCCCAGCACCTTCTTCAGCTAGTGCTCCATCCCGCAGGTTTTTACAGGATCATAAAGGTAGGGCATCAGGCTCTAAGTCTCAAGGGAGTGCTTCAGGTAACAGGACTTTCCCAACTTGTCCAAAGTGTGGTAAGAACCATCCGGGCTACTATTTTGCAGGTAAGGAAGGGTGTTTTGGGTGTGGTTTGTCTGGCCATAGGTTGAAGGATTGCCCTTCTTCTTGGTAGGGGCATGGAGGTAACAACAATAGGTCTCATTCTACAGCTCCAGCAGCTCGCCCAATTCAGCAAGGTGCTTCATCTAGTACAGGTGACAGGCAGCACCATAACAGGTTGTATGCTCTCCAGGCTCGCCAAGACCAGGACGATTCTCCTAATATGGTCACGGGTACATTATGAGTCTTTCAGTTAGATGCTTATGCATTGTTAGATCCATGGCTACTTTTTCTTTTGTAACTCCCTATAAAGCAGTAAACTTTAGTGTATGTCCAGAAACTCTCTCAAAACCCTTTTCAGTCTCTATTCTAGTTGGTGACCGAGTTATAGCTAAACAGGTATATAGAAATTTCCATGTACAGTTTCTTAGAAAGTCACCTTAGCAGATCTTGTAGAGTTAGAAATGGAATACTTTGATATCATTCTAGGCATGGATTGGTTACATTCCTATTATGCCTCAGTCGATGTAGAAATAGGACCGTTCGGTTTCAGTTTCCAAACGAGTCGGTCTTAGAATGGAAGGGTAGTAGCTCAATGCATATGGGTTGGTTTATATCTTACCTTAAGGACAGGAAGATGATCTCCAAAGGGTATGTCTATCAGTTAGTTCAAGTTAAGGATTCAAACTCAGAAACCCCAACTCTTTAGTCAGTCTCAGTAGTAAACGAGTGTCCAGAAGTGTTCCCAGAAGATCTTTCTGGAGTTCCTCCCAAAAGAGAAATCGACTTCAGAATTGATCTCCTTCCAGATACCCAGCCTATTTCGATTCCTCTTTACAGAATGGCTCCATCCGAGCTTAAGAAATTGAAAGAGCAGTTGAAAGACCTTTTAGATAAGGGTTTCATCAGACCTAGTATCTCTCCATGATGTGCTCTAGTGTTGTTCGTGAAAAATAAAGATGTTCTCTTAGAATGTGAACCGATTATTGGTAGTTGAATAAGGTCACAATCAAGAATACGTATCCCATCCTGAGGATTGGTGACTTGTTCGGCCAACTTCAGGGTGCTAGTTATTTTTCTAAGATAGACCTCAAATCCGACTATCATCAGCTCAAAGTCAGAGATAGTGACATTTCGAAGACATCCTTCAGATCTCGGTATGGTCATTATAAATTTGTAGTTATGTCTTTTGGACTAACAAATGCTTTTGCAGCTTTCACAAACTTAATGAACAGGGTGCTCAAGGAGTATTTGGACTTGTTCCTTATCGTCTTCATTGATAATATCCTCATTTACTCTAGGAATGAGGAGGAACATGTGACTCATCTGAGAGTTGTTGTTTTAACTCTCAAAGATCGCTAGTTATTCGCTAAGTTCAGCAAGTGTGAATTCTAGTTATAGTCGGCTGCTTTCCTTGGCCATGTGGTGTCTAGTGAAGGAATCCGAGTGGATTCTCAGAAAATAGAGGCATTAAAACAATGGCCCAGACCCACCTCTCAAACAGATATCAGAAGTCTCTTGGGTTGGGCTATTTAATACAGGAGATTTATTGAAGGATTTTCATCCATAGTTTCCTCATTGACCAAGTTCACACAGAAGAAGGTTAAATTTCAGTGTTCAGATAAGTGTGAGAAAAGCTTCTCAGAACTAAAGACTAGGTTCACAACAACTCGTGTCTTGATTATACCAGATGGATCAGATGGTTATGTGATTTATTATGATGCATCAAGGGTCGACCTCGGTTGTGTGTTTATGCAATGAGGTAAGGTTATATCTTTCTAGAAAGCTTAAGGTAGATGATAAGAACTACTCGACTCATAACCTCGAGCTTGCAGCCATAGTATTTTCTCTAAAGATTTGGAGACATTACTTGTATGGTGTTCACGTAGATGTGTTCACAGATCATAAGAGCCTCTAGCATGTGTTCACCCTGAAAGAGTTAAATCTTCATCAGAGGAGATAGCTTGAATTCCTCAAGGACTATGACATGAATGTGCTTTACCATCCTGGTAAGGCCAATGTAATGGCTGATGCTCTCAGCAGACTATCTATGGTTAGTGTAGCACATATTAAGGAAGACAAGAAAGAATTAGCAAAAGATGTTAACCAGCTTGCTCGCTTAGGGTTTTGTCTTACAGACATGTCAAATGGCGGTGTGCTAGTTGAGAATAGATCTGAATCTTCACTGGTAGCGGAGGTTAATGAAAAACAAGATAGTGATCCCATATTACTTCAGTTGAAAGGTGCAGTTCATCAACATAAAGTTTAGGTTTACTCCCAAGGGGGAGATGGTGTGCTTCCTTATCAGGATCGCTTATGTTCTCCTAATGTGGGTGAGTTGAGGTAGCAGATCCTTACTGATGCCCATAACTCTTGGTATTCTATTCATCCAGGTTCCACTAAGATGTACCGTGATTTGCGGGAAGTCTTTTGGTGGAATGACATGAAGAGGGATATAGCAGATTTTGTGGCTAAGTGCCCCAATTTTCAACAAGTTAAGGTAGAACATCAGAAACTAGGGGGTATGACTCAGGAGATTATCATTCCTAAATGGAAGTGGGAAGTGATAAACATGCACTTCATTACAGGTTTACCTCGTACTCGCAGACAACATGACTCCATATGGGTAATAGTAGACAAAGTTACTAAATCTAATCACTTCTTGGCTGTCAAGACTACAGATTCAATGGAGGATTACGCTAAACTCTACATTAATGAGATAGTCAGGTTGCATGGGGTTCCCTTGTCTATAATCTCAGATAGAGGTCCTTCATTTACCTCTTGTTTCTGGAGATCGTTTCAGAAAGGTCTTGGTACTCAGGTAAATCTTAGTACAATATTTCATCCACAGACGGATGGTCAAGCAGAGCGTACCATCCATACCTTAGAGGACATGCTGAGAGCTTGTGTGATTTTTTTCAAGGGCAGTTGGGATGATCACCTACCTCTCATAGAATTTGCCTATAATAATAGATATCATTCCAGTATTTAGATGGCCCCGTATGAGGCACTATATGTGCATAGATGCAGGTCTCCAATTGGTTAGTTTGAAGTAGGTGAAGCAGCATTGACTGGGCCAAATTTTGTTCATGAAGCTATGGAAAAAGTTCAGCTCATCAGAGATAAACTTAAGACAGCTCAGAGTCGTCAGAAATCCTATGCAAATGTGAGGAGAAGGGACTTAGAGTTTGAGATTAATGATTGGGTTTTCCTGAAAGTGTCACCTATGAAGGGGGTGATAAGATTTGTCAAGAAAGGGACACTCAGTCCCAGATATATCGGTCCTTACAGGATCCTGAAAAAGGTTGGAAATATGGCTTATGAATTAGTGTTGCTAGCAGAACTAGCAGCAATCCATCCAGTCTTTCACATTTCCTTGTTGAAGAAGTGTGTGGGTGATCCAGCATCAATAGTACCATTAGAAGTATGGTTGTGAAGGATAGTCTTACTTATGAGGAGGTTCCAGTTAAAATTCTTGATCGTCAGGTTCGAAGGTTGAGAAATAAAGAAGTCACTGCGGTTAAGGTTTTATGGAGAAATTCTATGCATATACTGCCCTTCTCCAATCTCAAACCCAACATCAACATTCCAAAGCACCTTGCATGACCTAGACTTGTCCTTATTCCCTCCAATATAAGTCTAGCCATAGGTGCAATATCGAATATCCAGGTGTCAGCAAACTTAATCATATACACAGTTCTAATCTTTAGTTTTCTCCTATAATTTCCTCCAATGTGGTTAAGATCCACGAGTTAAATGTTTAACATATGTTATTTTCAACTGCATCACATTTGGAATGCTCTTGAAACAATGCTCTCACCCATGACACTTGCGGATAGTGCAATAAATCAACAAAAAAATTATTACCAAGTTTGCTCATTTTCTGAAGCTCCTCCTTGAACTTCACTTCAAAACTTACCTTGGAACATCTCCCAAATTGTTTTCTCCTTTCCTCTCCATTCCATGTTACCAATTGGACCAAATGTGTCTAGCACACCTTCTAACTTCTGCCTTTGGTAGAAGTTCTTCAAAAGTTGCATGAAAACCCTACAAAAAATACAATTCAAGAAAATATATTTTTGTATATCTACAATTTATCAAAGTAATAGACAATTACCTTATGCATATCTCCCATCATAGTGTGACCCTGCCCAGTACCCAACAACAAGTCCTCTTTCAAGTAGTTGATTAAGAAAATCCAGCTATGTTTAGTCGCCTTGTCCAGAACTTCCCAGGCTATAGGAAACATTTGATTGTTTCCATTCTTGCCAACTGCTACTAGAAGTTAACCCTTGCAAGCACCCTTTAAGAAACATCCATCAAATCCTATTTTCTTCTATATCCTTCCTTCCACCATTTTCTCAATGCATCCAAGCATACATAGAAGTACACAAAGAAATTCTTTCCTGGTATAGTTTCTCTATCCATCCTTACCCAAACAGAACTACTAAGATTGGTATTTTATAATTTCAGCATAATCACATAACCTTGCAAATTTCAAATTCCAGTCACCCATGGTCTCTCTAAGAATTATCATATTTTCCCTATAACAAATTGTTCTACCCACATACAGTCCTAACTCCTCCCTGCACAATTCTAGTATTTCCCAAATCCTCAAAGATGGTTGTTTTGTTATTTCATCCTTGAATCTATCCACTAGGAACTTAGTTGTACACATTTTGTTCATATTTGATAGATATAAATTATGTATAGGATGGTAGTTCATAATCATGAAGTTACCATAATCCCTTTCAATTACACCATAACACAACCATTTGCATTTCTCTTTGAATTTACATTTAGCTCTCACTCTATGAGCTTCATTAGGCCTTACCTTAATCTGATAAGTTTTTTCAACAACATATTTTGCCAAAGCCTTTTTAAATTGCCTAGCACTCTAAAAAATCATTCCAAGTTCAAAAATAGCAATAGTATATTCATCATCATACCTGAACTTTTTACTTTTCCTTCTGCCTGGTAGATTAACACCCCTAACAACTTCTATATCTAGCATATCAGTCCTATCATCACTATTACATTTTGAGCAACCAATATATTGCTCATCTCCTCCTAATATTCCAACATATCTATCCTTCTTATTTATTCCAATATCTTCAACGCCTCTGTCAACACCAACTTCACCTATTGGTACTTCTTCAGTTATTGTTTTCTTCTTCCTAGGATAAGAATTTTTTTTGTTTCTCCTTTTTCCCCTAAAGGATCTCAATTCTTCATCAACATCTGATTCATCTTCATCTAGAATAGAATTTACATATGTATCACTACTAGGCAGATATGTATCAACTTCATTTTGATATGTATCAGTTCTGGGCAGATCTGTATCAACTCCATTCAGATTTGAATCATCTTTCATTCAAATCTGAAACAACCTCATTCTCCATAGTTCCATCAATATTTATACCAACAAAATTATCAATAGGATTAAACCATATGGAGTAGGCAATCCTCCAACTCATCAATTTCATGGACCACATACATATGAAACTCATCACCATCTATCAAGTCACAAAGTCTAACAATTGATTATCATAATTAACTTGAAATAATTAATTGTTATCTTAGTTTTGACAGTAAAATCCCTTCACATTTGTATACCCAAGGTCTTTACTGTGAAAGGAACTCAAAAAGACTAAAATGATCTTTATATAGGAAAACACCAAATACATCTACTTCTCCTTGGTAATAGGGTTCCTGTATCTGACAACCCCCCCCCCACCCCCATGATGAAAATAGGTTAAACTATAGTTGTCCATATCTCGAAAAGAAGACCACCAAAAAGTGGAAATACCCAAAAAAGCCCTTACTTTATCAGCACTAGTTAGGTCAAAATCTTAATTCAATATGATGATAAAGAAAGTGGAATTCGAAAAAAAAATACACCTTTTTCAAGAATAAGCATACAAACACAAGAAAAAGTTGGTAGAACCTTCAATTTCTCCAAAGTCATAAAACCCGACAAAATGTCAATACTTGATTTTCAATCTTAAACCTGAAAAATGGTGATATAAACTACAATAATAGTAAGTACTAACTATGAATTGTAGGAAAAAGAAAGCAATCCATGTGAAGTCGAGCTTAGGGAGTTGAAAATTTTACATAGGGTTTTTACAGGAGAAGAGAGAAAATTGAGCTTATGGAGTTGACATATCAAACCTTCTTTGAACTTGAAGAAAAAATTATGTGTCAAGTGATTTACGATTTGGCATAATATAACTGGTTAGTTAATCCACGTAGATAGGTTGTGTCACATTCATATGTGGTCAACAAAAGGTTGTGCAAGAAGTCTTAAATAGACCCATTGGGATCCTACGTTAGGTGTTTAACATGTATAGTCCAGTTGAGGTGCCTAAGTGAAAAACAGCTCTAACTTTAGGGGCTACTTATGGGTTAGGCCTACATAATAATATTAAATAATAGGCAAACACATTCATCCTAGGTCCTTAGAAATTGTTAATGTGATTTGGATCAGGAACATTAATGATATTTGTACTGTATCCCCACCCCCAAACACTGTCTAGAGATGTAGCAACCCTCTTGTCATAACTATTAGTGAAAGGGAGAAAGTTAGAAAACCTTTGGTGGAAGAGTTAAAAATATAAGGCTAGACTAGACTCGAGAAGAATTAGATAAAGATGAGGTCTACGAAATTCAAGAAAGGATTGCGTAAAATGTATAAGCTTGGGTTAGTCGTTCTATTAGCTATGACGTTAAGTAATTTTTAGGACTTTTCAAAAATGAATTGGGGTGAGTAGAACTCGACATTATCGAACTTGGCATGAACGGTTTGGTCTGGGACGTCAATTTTTGAAGGTGTGCTGAAAATGGAGACTTTTGGGAATATTTTTGCATTTTTGTCCCATGCAAGCTTCTATAGTGGGTGACACAGTGCTTTAGTGGTGGAATTAACTCCCGCTACAGCAAGGGGTCTCCCTATAGAACTTCCACTATAGTGGGATTGAGCCGCTTAGTGGGATTGGTCGCAATTAATGGAGAAAATTTCCCAAAGCCGCTAATTATATGGAAAGTGCATTTTGGTGGAGAACAAGGGCGACTTAATTAGGGCGAATATCATGCATTTCTCATCAAGAACCTTCGTAAATGTAAGTAATCCAATCTCCAACTTCATACTTTGATTGCCTAGGCCATAAAGGCACTATTAGGGACTCTAGGGAAGGCTTTGGTTTTGTTCCTAAGGTGGGAAGATCTGAGTTAATGAGGATTTTGGGTTGTAAAGCCTTAGGTTAATTGTTAAATGTTTTTATCTATCATTATTCACTCATGTAGCTATGGATTGGTAGGTTTAGGTGAATTAATAGTGGAAACGCCCTGGATTGGGGTGAGAAGATCATAAGTTTAGATTGGGGTTGAGATTAAGTTGCAATATGAGTATAATTAGGCCATTGGTGATTGAATCTTGTACATGTATTATTAATTGTAGACCAATAGTAAGCTAGATAAGATTTGTACCAAGAGAAAGACTCAGGTCCAATAGATCTTTCAAGGCTTGATTCGAGAAATGTGATAGTTGAATGTTTCCAAGTAATGTAATGTATGTCTGATAATTGTTTCTATAGTATTGATTCTGCAATGCATGGTTAGGAAGATCAAATAAATGTAACTGAAATGATACCTTGTACACAATCACATGGAATGAAGGTGTTTAATTTACTTGTGTTTACAAGTGTGACTATATTTCATTATGATTATGAATCTGATAGTGTTATGTGACCATTGGTCGGCTTGGTTACCTCGCCTGGTACATATATTCAGTTGGCTCAGATATCACGCCTAGTACATGTTACTACATGGTTGGATCGGGTAACACACCTAGTTTGCTTTGGTACCATGCCTAGTACATGTTTGATTGTTCTCTTATATGTTATTTCCTTGACTTAACTACATATTGTTTTACTAATTATTTATTAAATGAAAATATATTTTACTCTAATGCTATCACTTCCATTTATAGTAATTGAGCTAAATTCAATTCATTTTGTGCTCCATATATAAGTGTATTTGATCCTTTTAAATTAATATCTATCTATATAAATCATAGCCTAATATGTAAACTAGTAGCCTAATTGGGGTTTAATGTAAATATTACAGTCGTAAAATAACCTCCATTAATTAGTACAAGTATTTTTGGGTATATTTGTCAAGGCATGACCCCCCAAGGACCACCCAAGGGTCCTTGAGGAGGACCAAGAGGCTGCCCAAAAACCTGTCAAACAGCTTGATCTACGGATGGGCACCCATGAGCCGTGGGCGGACCCACGCCCCATAGGTGGGAGTTGTGGGTCGAGTAAGGACCTCCCCTGTTCCTCCTATGTTCCAGTAACGAACTACGATGTGCCAGTACGGCTCGTGGACCCACCCATTGTCCGTGAGTGGGGTTTTGTGAGTGAGGGAAGTTTTTCAACTTTAGTTTTTAAGTTACGGATTAAGGAAGGGGCTTAGGGTTAATTAACTAATTAATTAGATTTGTTTAATACTAATTAATACACCTATAAATATCTAATAAACCCCTAAACTAAGTCAACTAGTTCATTCTCTCAAGACCCCAAAATAAACTCATTCTCTCCCAAATATTTCTCTCTCTAAGACTCCATTGAAGAACAAGAACAAGGTCAAGTTTAGGGTTCAAGGAGAACCCTTTTATCTTAAATTTCGTGAGGAATCTACATAAGGTATGGTAGCTTTTCATAAATGGGTAGTCTTCACCCATAGAGCCCCTTCAAAACTTGATTTCAAAGCTCCAATTTCGCCAAAACCTAGGGTTTCAATCTAAGTCATGGGTTCTCTTTCAAAACGTTTTCAATTGTTAATTTATGTTTGATTATGGTGTATTTTGGTTGAATTGAGGATTAATTGTTGAGTAATGATAAAATCCCCCGAAGAACCCATATATCCCCCATATTGCTAAATTGTAAATTCATGATGTGGGTTGATTGATTATAGAAGCATGTCAATTGATTATGTTTATATTGACTGAGTTATTGAATCATTATATTCCCCTATCTAATGTAACAATTCTAGAATGCATGGGTTGAGTTTGATTCATAGCCTTGAAGGGAAAATTGTTAGGGTTTGTACATGTTGATGAGAATTGTGTATGAGCTTATGATTCACTTAGAAAGTGAAGATCCTATGACTATTGTGTAATTGTGGTGTTGTTGCAAGATCATTCTCCCCATACCCTTACACATGACTATGCATGAATTGTCTAGGACTATGATAATGTTGTTGTGTTGATTGAAAGGCTATTCTCATGAAACACTATGAACATGATGTGAAAAGGCTTACTCTCATTAATGATTTTAAAGTTGAAAGTCCATTCTCATCTAATGAATCTATGAGCTATCATGATACCATGTTGGTTTGAGTGCTAGGGCATTCTTTCGTGAACATGAACTTAAGTGAAGACTTAACATGAATATTAAAGGGAATTATGCTTAGCACCAAGTGGATACGAGTATGAGATGGAAGCTTTTACACCAGTTATTCCGGCTTCCCAATGGATTCCTTCTATGTCAGTTAGTCCAGGTTCCCAAAACAGTTATCTTATGAGATGGATACCTTATACCTCAGTTAGTCTGGGTTTCTAGTACCAATATTTTTATACCGTAACTATGTGCCTACATAGGTCTTTATCTAGTGGATCCACCTAAGCTAACAAACTAGTTCTACCTTAGGCAAGTAGGACACCTCTTTTCGGTGTGGGGGCATGACACCGGATTCCATGTAGCTCACATGGTCTATGTCGGTTAAGTCTATTTCCCTACATGACAAGAACAATAATAAGAACAAGAACATAAGTCCTATACTATGATTCCCCAAGAGATTCTACTTAGTATGAGTGGGGGTATGTGACTTCATTCATGCATTTTACAAGTGGGTTTTGAGAGTGGTTGTGGTATGTTTCTCTTATGATATGATGAATTATGAGTTAATGTATGCTTTACATGAACTATGAACATGAACTATACTTATGACTTCCTAATGGTCTTTACTTAGTGTGAGTGGGGGTATGGGACTTCACTTACACATTACACAAGTAGACTTTAAAAAGGGATTATGGTATGGTTTCCTTATGCCATGAAGATGTGTGAATGCATGCAAGTATGACATGGTTGGTTGATAAGTGTTACTTTACTTGATACAAGCTGTGAACATTAATGTTTCCTTATTTATGAGCATTGACTATGTATTTACACTATTGTGCATGATGATTCGTAAAGTTGATAAAAAACATGGTTTCAACTAAATTGTCCCTTTTTGCATGTTTTTAATGGTTTTTATGCATGGCTTACATACTTAGTACATTTTGTGCTAACCCATATTTTCTACCTTTTTCCACGAAGTGTAGGTTCCGGCGTTTGAGGTGATCCTTCACTATTGTTCAAGCTTGGATTGACTATTCTCCAAAGCTTGTGGTATGTACTCATGGATTCGAAGACAAATGACATTTTGTTGTTTCCTTCATTTATTTGTATTTCATTTTGGATTTCTATTGTAAGGGTTGTGACCCTATTTTGAGACCTCGATTGTAGTAGATGGTTAAATGAGATTATGTCTAGACTTCCGCTTTACTTTGATGAAAATTTTCTTAAAGACTAAAGATGTGTTTTTACTCTCTATTATTCTTTACTTATGTGATGATGATATGCTAAGAGGCTTACTTGGAGCCTTTCGGGGTTCCATGTGTTGTGTTACATCTAGGGGGTACCCCTGGATCGTGACAAACTTGGTAATCAGAGTAAAAGGTTTAGAATGATTCTAGGATGATGTCTCATAAACCACGTCTAATAGATTCTTGTTCGTGAGTGTGAGCGCGCCATATTTATGAATGAGAGGCTATAAGATGTTTAGGAAATATACTTCTTTCATTACTCTTTAGTCGTGCCTTAGAATTTTAACTCTATGTAGTCCTTTTCCTAACCCTTCTTTTGTGTCTATAGGATATGAATACAAGAAGGGCGAACGCAAGAAGGATGGAAGAGGAGATTATGAATGAGGGAGTTCCTTCCCAAGGTCCTCAAATTCCTCAAGCCCCTAATGATGAGGGGGCTATGAAAAATGTGAAAATAAGGTCGGCTCTCCAAACATTGACTCAAGCCATGACGGCTCAAGCTCAAGATGTGACAACTCAAGCCCAAGCTATGACGACTCAAGCCAATGGGGAAGTTGAGCCCCATATGAACCCTAATGTGAGAACCGTGGCTTCAAGGTTGAGAGATTTCACAAGGATGAGCCCTCTTATGTTCTTTGGTTCCAAAGTGGGAGAAGACCCTCAAGAGTTTGTGGAGGAGGTTCACAAGATAATTGATACTATGGGGGTGACTCCAATAGAGAAAGCGGAGCTAGCCACTTATCAATTGAAGGGAGTGGCTCAAGTATGGTATAATCAATGGAAAAGGAATAGGCCAGTAGAAGTGGGTCCCATAAATTGGGAGGTGTTCAAGAAAGAATTCCGTGATAGGTTCTTTCCCTATGAGAAGAGGGGAGCCAAGGTGGAGGAATCTATCAACCTCCGTCAAGGAGGTATGGGTGTTGAATAATATTCTCTAAAGTTTGCCGAATTGTCCAAGTATGCTACATCCATGGTGGCAGAGCCTAGAGATGAGATGAGTAGGTTTGTAACGGGTGTGTCTAGTTTGGTGAGAAAAAAATGTTGATCGGCTATGCTTCATGATAACATGGATATATCCCATCTTATTGTGTATTCTAAACAAAGAGAGGATAAGAAACTCCAAGAAAATAATAGGGAAGTGAAGTGGCCTAGGACCAATGATGGGAATTCTTCCAAGGGTAATTCTGAGGGTTAAGGTAGACCAAGGTTCAAGAGAAGGTTCTCCAACCAAGGTTCCTCTAGTGCTCCAAGGGTAAAAAAGGATAGGGTGTCTAACCCTAAGCCTCAAGGAGGCAATGGTGGTGGATCTTCTATGGTGAGGACTACTTGTGCCAAGTGTGGCAAGAAACATGAGGGTAAGTGCCTTATTGGCACGGATGGTTGTTATAGTTGTGTGAAGAGTGGTCATTTAATGAGAGATTGTCCCACGATTAAAGTTCAAGGAAGAGAGGGCAAGCAAGTCCCTCTTAGCGGTTTAAATTCTGATGTTCCCAAGAAGAATCGCTTCTATGCTCTTCAATCCCGAGGTGACCAAGAGAGTTTCCCGAATGTAGTAGCACTTATGTTACAAGTTTTTTATGTTGATGTATATGCATTGTTAGATCCCGGTGCCACTTTGTCTTTTGTTCGACCTTTTGTGGCTATGAAATTTGAAATACTCCCCGAAGAGTTAGTGAAACCTTTTTCGGTTTATACCTTGGTGGTGACTCGGTAGTGGCCAAAAGATTCTATAGGAGTTTTCCTATTTCTTTGTCCCATAAAGTTACCTTGGTGGATTTTGTAGAGTTAGATTTGTTAGATTTTGATGTAATTTTGGGGATGGATTGGTTACATGCATGCTATGCCTCTATTGATGTAGGACTCGGGTGGTTAAGTTCCAATTCCCAATTGAGTCTATTTTAGAGTGGAAATGGGGGAATTCAATTCCTAGAGATCAATTTATTTCTTGTCTCAAAGCTAGAAAAATGATCCCCAAAGTGTGCATTTACCATATTGTAAGGATGATGGATGTGGAGTCTGAAACCCTTTCTTTAGAGTCGGTCCCCGTGGTAAGTGAATTTTCGGAAGTCTTCCCCGATGACTTGCCTGACATTCCTCCCGAATGGGAAATAGACTTTGGCATTGATCTCTTGCCGGATACGCAACCTATCGATATTCCTCGTTATAGACTGGCTTTGACCGATTTGAAAGAGTTGAAGGAGCAACTCAAGGATTTGTTATACAAAGGCTTTATTAAACCGAGTATCTCTCCATGGGGTGCTCCGGTATTGTTCGTTAGAAAGAAGGATGGGTCCCTTAGAATGTGTATTGACTACCGCCAATTGAACAAGGTGACCATAAAGAATAAGTATCCCCTTCCTAGAATTGACGACTTGTTTGACCTACTTTAAGGGGCTACCTACTTTTCCAAGATTGGCCTAACTTCGGGCTATCACCAACTAAGGGTGAGAGGGGTTGACATTCCCAAGACAGCCTTCCGAACAAGATATGGTCACTACAAGTTCCTAGTAGTGTCCTCTGGTCTAACAAATGCCCCAGCGGCAATCATGGATCTAATGAACAGGATGTTTAGACACTACCTTGATATGTCCGTGATAGTGTTTATTGATGATATTTTGATCTATTCAAGGAGTGAAAATGAACACATGAACCATTTAAGGATAGTATTGCAAGTCCTTAAAGACCACCAATTATATGCAAAGTTTAGAAAATGTGAGTTTTGGATAAGGTCTGTAGCCTTCCTTGGCCATATTATCTCGAGCAAGGGTATTGAGACAGATCCTAAGAAGACGGATGCGATCAAGGGTTGGCCTAGACATCTAACTCCTACCGATACTAGAAGGTTTTTAGGTTTGGCCGGTTATTATAGGAAGTTTGTTGAGGAGTTTTCCTCCATTGCTTCCCTGTTGATGGCTTTGACTCAAAAGAAGGCTAAGTTTGTGTGGTCGGAAGCTTGTGAGAAAAGCTTCCAAGAGCTAAAAGATAGACTTACTTCCGCTCCGGTGTTGACCTTACCGTAGGGTACCGATGGTTTTGTTGTTTATTGTGACGCTTGTAGAGTGGGTTTGGGATGTGTCCTTATGCAACATGGTAAAGTGATTGTCTATGCTTCAAGGCAACTCAAGGTTCATGAAAAGAACTATGCGACCCATGATCTTCAATAAGAGGCGGTGGTATTTGCCTTGAAAATATTGAGGCACTATCTATATGGGGTGCATGTTGACGGGTTCACCGATCACAAGAGTCTTCAATATGTGTTTACTCAAAAGGACTTGAATCTTCGACAAAGAAGGTGGTTAGAGCTTTTAAAGGATTATGACATGAGTGTTCTTTATCACCCCGGCAAGGCTAATGTAGTTGTGGATGCCCTTAATAGATTGTCCATAGGTAGTGTGGCTCATGTAGAAGATGAAAAGAAGGAATTGGTTCATGACGTGCATATGTTGGCCCGGCTAGGTGTCCAAATTTTGGATTCCACCAAGGATTGTGTCATGGTCCATAATGGTTCCGAATCATCCTTTGTGGTTGATGTACAGTCTAAGCAAGGCCTTGATCCCATTTTAATGGAATTGAAAGAGTCGGTACTCAACAAGTCCGTAGAGGCTTTCTCCCAAGGGGGAGATGGGGTGCTTAGGAACCAAGGTCGGTTATGTGTTCCAGATGTTAATGGCTTGAGATAGAAAATTCTAAAAGAAGCTCATGGTTTGTGGTATTCTATTCATCCAGGAGCTACCAAGATGTACCGTGATCGACGGGAAGTCTATTGGTGGAATGGTATGAAGAAGGATATAGTGGGTTTTATAGCCAAGTGTCTGAATTGTCAACAAGTTAAGGCTGAACACTTAAGACCGGGAGGATTGTCCCAAGATATAGATATTCCCACTTGGAAGTGGGAGGATGTGAACATGGATTTTATTATGGGTCTGCCTCATTCTCAAAGGCAACATGATTCTGTTTGGGTCATTGTGGATAGAATGATAAAATCCGCCCACTTTATTCCCATCAAGGTTTCATTTTCGGTGAAAGACTATGCCAAATTGTACATCAAGGAGATAGTGAAGTTGCATGGGGTTCCTTTGTCTATTATTTCAGATCGGGGTCCTCAATTTACTTCACATTTTTGGAAGGCATTCCAAAAAGGGCTTGTTACTAAGGTCAATCTTAGTATGGCCTTTCACCCTCAAATGGATGGTCAAGCGAAACGCACCATCCAAACCGTATAGGATATGTTGAGGGCGTGTGTCATAGATTTTAAAGGTAATTGGGATGACCATCTACCGTTAATAGAGTTTTCCTACAACAATAGTTACCACTCAAGTATTGCCATGGCTCCTTTTGAAGCACTATATGGTAGGAGGTGTAGATCTCTAGCTGGTTGGTTTGAAGTAGATGAAATTGCTCTAATTGGTCCCAAAGTAGTTTATGAGGCAATTGAGAAAGTCTGACTCATTAGAGAGAGGTTGAAGACGGCCCAAAGTCGGCAAAAGTCTTATGTCAATGTTAGAAGAAGGGATCTAGAATTTTAAGTGGGTGATTGGGTCTATTTGAAATTCTCACCCATGAAAGGTGTGATGAGGTTTGGCAAAAAGGGGAAACTTAGTCCCCGGTTTGTGGGACCCTATCAAGTTTTGAAGCGTATTGGGAAAGTTGCCTATGAATTAGACTTGCCAAATGAGTTGGCCCCAGTTCACCTGATATTTCATGTTTCTATGCTCAGAAAGTGTATTGGGGATCCGGTATCCATTATTCCTCTAGAAGGGTTAGGTGTTGATGAAAGCCTTTCCTAAGAGGAGGTTTCGATACAGATCCTTGATCGGCAAGTCAAGAGATTGATAAATGAGGAAGTAGCTTCCGTAAAGGTGGTATGGAGGAATCATCTAGTTGAGGGTGCTACTTGGAAGGCCGAGGCCGATATGAAGTCCCGCTATCCTCATATTTTTCCTTCTACTCCTATTCAAGCTTGAGGTAAGTAGTTCCTCTTGAGTTTAAGTGTTTTGGGAGTCATGTGTATTGTATGAGTTTTTCCATGACTTCCCTATGTCATACATGTTCTTGATGAAATTCATGTTTAATAAAGAATGAGTTTTATGATTTATGTGTCCCTCATGTTGATTGTGCATTTTAGTATGATGATGGCATAATTGAATTCTTGAGGTGATTTGATGAACATGCTTTGTTATGCTCGTGATGAAATAGCATATTGACTCTATGTTGTTGTGTTGAGTTTGCTTTTAGTTGGAGAAGGTAGTTCCTCCTATGAACATGAAAGATGTTGAATTTCATACATATTGGGTTGGTAAATGTAGTTCATACTTCCATGTATTGCTTTGATCATGTATTGATAAGGAGTTGAAGTTTCCTCCTTTTGGATAGTGTATGAAGTAGTGCATTGGTAAATTTTGCATATTTTGATGTTTCATGCATGATGGGATGCTATTCTTGAGTTTCTAAATTAGTTTGGTGTTTAGATCATCATCCAAGGATGAATGTTCCCAAGGGGGAGATAATGTAACACTACCGAAAACTAATAAACTAAGCTAGATCATAATATGTAAACTAGTAGCCTAAGTGGGGTATAACGTGAATATTAGAGTCGTAAAATAACCCCTGTTAACTAGTACAACTGTTTTTGGGTATATACGTCAAGGCATTACCCCCCTAAGGACCACCCAAGGGTCCTTGAGGAGGACCAAGAGGCTGCCCAAAAAGCTGTCAAACAGCTTGACCTATGGATGGGCACCCACGAGCCGTGGGTGGACCCACGCCCCGTAGGTGGGGGTTGTGGGTCGATTCTATACCTTCCATGTTCCTCCTATGTTCCAGTAATGAACCACGATGTGCCAGTACATCTTGTGGACCTACCCACGGTCCGTGGGTGGAGTTTCGTGAGTGAGGGCAGTTTTTGAACTTTAGTTTTTAAGTTAGGGATTAAGGAAGGGGCTTAGGGTTAATTAATTAATTAAGTAGGGTCATTACATATTAATTAAGACACGTATAAATATCTAATAAACCCCTAAACTAAGTCAACTAGTTCATTCTCTCAAGACCCCAAAATAAACTCCTTCCCTCCAAAATATTTCTCTCTCTAAGACTCCATTAAATAACAAGAACAAGGTCAACTTTAGGGTTCAAGGAGCAGCCTTTTATCTTCAATTTCGTGAGGAATATACATAAGGTATGGTAGCTTTTCATCTATGGATATCCTTCACCCATAGAGCCCCTTCAAAACTTGATTTCAAAGCTTCCAATTTCCCCAAAACCTAGGGTTTCAATCTAACTCATGGGTTCTCTGTTAAAATGTTTTCAATTGTTGATTTATGGTTGATTATGGTGTATTATGGTTGAATTGATGATTAATTGTTGATTTATGATAAAATCCCCCGAAGAACCCATGAATCCCCCATATTGCTAAATTGTGAATTCATAATGTGGGTTGACTTATTATAGAAGCATGTCAATTGATTATGTTTATATTTATTGAGGTATTGAATCATTATATTCCCCTAACTAATGTAACAATTCTAGAATGCTTGGGTCAAGTTTGATTCATAGCCTTGAAGGGAAAATTGTCAGGGTTTGTACATGTTGATGAGAATTGTGTATGAGCTTATGATTCACTTAGAAAGTGAAGATCCTATGACTATTGTGTAATTGTGGTGTTGTTGCAAGATCATTGTCCCCATACCCTTACACATGACGATGCATGAATTGTCTAGGACTATGATAATGTTATTGTATTGATTGAAAGGCTATTGTCATGAAACACTATGAACATGATGTGAAAATATTTACTCACATATTAATGATTCTAAGGTTAAAAGGTCATTCTTACCTAATGCATGTATGACCTATCATGATACCATGTTGGTTCGAGTGCCAGGGCATTCTTTCATGAACATGAACTTAAGTGAAGACTTAACATGAATATTAAAGGGAATTATGATTAGCACCGAGTGGATACGAGTATGAGATGGAAGCTTTTACGCCAGTTAGTTCGGCTTCCCAATGGGTTCCTTCTACGTCAGTTAGTCCGGGTTCCCAAAATAGTTATTTCATGAGATGGAAACCTTATGCCTCAGTTCGTCCGGGTTTCTAGTAGGAATCTCCTTATCCCGTAACTATATGCCCACATAGGTCTTTATCCAGTGGATCCACCTAAGCTAACAAACTAGTTCTACCTTAGGCAGGTAGGACACCTCTTTATAATGTGGGGCCATGACACCGGATTCCATGTAGCTCACATGGTCTATATAGGTTAAGGTTATTTCCGTACATGACAATACCAAGATTAAGAACAAGAACATGATTTATATACTATGATTCCTCAAGAGGTTCTACTTAGTATGAGTGGGGGTATGGGACTTCATTTATGCATTGCACAATTGGGATTTGAGAGTGGTTGTGGTATGTTTCTCTTATGATATTCTGAATTATGAGTTAATGTATTCTTTACATGAATTATGAACATGAAATATACTTATGACTTCCTAATGAGCTTTACTTAGTGTGAGTGGGGGGTATGGAACTTCACTTATACATTGGACAAGTAGACTTATAAAAGGGGTTATGTTGTGGTTTCCTTATGCTATGAAGATATGTGAATGCATCCAAGTTTGGCATGGTTGGTTTCTAAGTGTGACTTTAGTTGATACAAGTTATGAACATTAATGTTTCCTTGTCTATAAGCATTGACTATGTATTTACACTATTGTGCATGATGATTCTTAAAGTTGATAAAAAGAATGGTTTCAACTAAATTGTCCCTTTTTGCATGTTTTAAAAAAAGTTTATGCATGGCTTCCATACTTAGTACATTTTTGTGCTAACCCATATTTTCTCACCTTTTTCCACAAAGTGCAGTTTCCGGCGTTTGAGGTAATCCTTCACTCTTGTTCAAGCTTGGATTGACTATTCTCCTAAGCTTGTGGTAAGTCCTCATGGATTCGAGGACAAATGACATTTTGTTGTTTCCTTCATTTCTTTGTATTTCATTTTGGATTTCTATTATAAGGGTTGTGACCCTATTTTGAGACTTCGATTGTAGTAGATGGTTAAATGAGATTATGTCTAGACTTCCGCTTTACTTTGATGAAAATTTTCTTAAACACTAAAGATGTGTTTCTACTCTCTATTAATCTTTACTTATGTGATGATGATATGCTAAGAGGCTTACTTGGAGCCTTTCGGGGTTCCATGTGTCGTGTTACATCTAGGGGGTACCCCTGGGTCGTGACATCTTTGGCATCTAATATCAAAAGTTATTTTAAAATGTGTTTTCTTATTTATTTAAGTCATCAAGAAAGTTTTAAAAATTGAATATTTTAATTGTCGAAGAAATCATATTTAGTATAATTTTATGTTGTTTTTAAATATATTAAAAACTAAATCTTGCTTAAATTTGTTTTTGTTGATGTGCAATACTCACCAAAATGTTACTTGACTCACATTGAATATTTTTCTAAACTAATTTTTAGGGGGTGGGGATTCTGACATAATTTCACAAAAAAACTAATCAGAACGATGCGTTTAAACATAGTGGGGAAAGGGAAGCCACAACCTACCTTAAGGAAGAACACACACACTCCAAATCATGACTTAGGAGATTTTCCATTCTAAACGGCCTCTGAACACTACCACACTATCAAGAATAGAATCACAACATTAATACAGTTGTTTAGACACTAAAGTCACATATAATAGAGATATACCTAAATTAGAGTCAGAATCTGAAATATGGGACCCACACCAAAAATTCCAAAATTGATTCTGTCAAAAGGTCCTAATTACCTCCCTAAATTTGTGTCCAAAAACAGAACACATTTTGGGGTTCGGAATGTAGAAAACAACAACATGCAACATAAAACATTATTAAAGCTAAAGACAAGGGCTAGGCATCCCCTTTGAGGTTGAAAATACCTCAAACCAATTCTCCCCGATGCTCCCCAAATACTCTAATAGATAGCCCCGCATTCCTTAATCATACCCATCCTTGAATCACCAAATTCAGAGTCCCACAACTCTCATAATCAAATTTACAAACTTTATGTGAGAGTTGATTGTATCAAGACTTAAGACTGTTGCAGGTGCCTCAAAAGCATCCACAAATTCCTCTAAAGCACCTGGGATAAGACAAAAAGGTTTCGCTTAAGCAAACCTTTGCAAATAAAGAGGAAGCCTCTTGAGCGACAGGGACTAAGATGACCAGGCTCGCTAAACCAAAGCATTGACAGCTAAAGTGGTGTCCACTTAAGCAAGACAAGGCTACTAAAGCGGATGCCACCTGGATATCCTAGCCTGCTAAAGTGGAGTTGTAACACCTCAGAAATCAGACTTGGACTTACTGCAAAAATAAACAGAAAGTTGGTGAACCACGGCAGGGTTCACGGATCGTGAAAGGAACCACGGTCCGTCGACCTGGCGTGTGGCTCATGCCCACCCAGAAGTGGTAGACCATGGGACCCTTCACAAGCTATGGACCACCCCATGAGCCGTAGGAAGGCTTGTGTAAGCCAGGCAGAACCAACCAGGCCCATCCATCAGACCACGGAGCCCTCCACGGGCCAAGGTCTTGATGACGGCCAGTGGTGAGGCTCATAAGGCTGAACCCGTAGACCCCTAACCCAAGTGAAGAACCACGGTGGCCTTCCTGGTCCGTGACGTGGACCGTAGAGGGAAGGGTCCTGAACAAGTAGAAAATGGCCAAGAACCATGACCCACTTGACGGGTCGTGGTCCCAACAACGTACCGTCGGTGGCTCCGTGGTCGGCCCTCATCAGATTTAAGTTAGGGTCATTTCGGTCTTTTCCCCTATGCGTTGGACACCTAAAATACATCAGTTAACCCCTAAACTACGTAGTTTTGGTTAGTTTAAGCATAGTAACTTAGTCATAACTTACCCTAAGCGATTCATTCACCAAAATTCATCAAACTTAGACCAAAAGAGTAGAAAGAGTCGACCAAACCCCTCAAGAACACGCAGCAAGTTTTCTACAGTTCCTGCCCCAAAATTGAAAGATTTCTATGGAATTTCATCATGAAGTATGTTGGATTTCACTAGTCGGTTCCTTTCATCAACTAGGTCCCTAGAATTCAGTCAGATCCTTGATTCTCTATATCTGGTTTAGACTTAGGGTTTCTAAAACCTTAGATATTAGTTGTTATTTAGCTGTTATAGTGTTTTTACTCATATTATCATATTTTCGTGAAACGTTGCTTAGTTCTTTGCATGAAACTCAGAACCCTAATTGTGTAGATTCCTTTAGTTCATGAATTACACTTGCTAGGTTAGTTTAATAGATATACATGCTCCAGTTTCGAATGTTTCATTGTCAGTATTTAAAATATTGCATTCTCAGATTTGCATGTCAGAATATTGAGCTATCCAGTAATTCAGTTATGTTGTGTCATACACATTTCCAGTTGGGAGTAGGCTTAGTACCGAGTTGGACTAGGGTCTAGCTTACCCGCATAGTCCCAGAACTACGTTCCCCTATAGGTTTATAAGTTCCCTCTGTGGGCATCATATTTAGTGATCACGTCAATAATGCCTTTATACCCCTGGCAAGGTATACTTGGTCCTCTCGATGCGGCATATATATCGAACTCCGTGTTTAGCTCACGTGGTTTTATGTCGGTTAATAGTTTCTCTCACAGTCAGACTCTAGTGCATTGGCCAAGGTTTTTAGATACATTTCAGTATTCATTCTCAGCATGTCATGTTAAAAATCAGTACCTGGTCAATGCATTTAGTTCAGTTCTTTTTGTATATTTCAGTATTATTGTTATAATTCAGATTATGTCATTGCTTAGTTATGTTTTGTTTAGTTATATTATATATCTTGCATGCTCAGTACATTCCAAGTACTGATGCATACTCTGCGCTACATTGTTTCATGAAGTAGGTTCAGGTCCTCAACATTCTAATCACGCATAGATCGGTTCTCGATCCATACACAGTAGCATCAGTTGTGACTCTTCATACTTCGATGACAACATACATGTTTTTTTTTTCATTTTTAGTCTTTTAGTTCAGTTTAAATTTTGCTAGAGTTAGCTGGGGGAATGTCCCAGCAACTCTAGTCAGTAGAGGCTTTTTCATACATAGTATTAGATTCAGCTTTAGTATTTGTGTGATTGTTCAGTATCACTAAACTCTATCATATTATTTATATTCAGATCAGTATTGGACCTTCTCCACATTCAGCTTTCTCATGTTTTAGCTTCCGCATTAGTTCATCTTTTCATAGATATGTTCAGTTTTCTTATGATATGCCAGCTCAGGGTTAGCTTGGGGTCACTCGTGATCCTAGGTCCCGTGTAACGCCAAGGGAGTAGCCTCGGGATGTGAAAAACTTGGTATCAAAACATTAGGTTCAAGAGTCTTACGATGTCTGAAAGCCTCACTAAGTAGAGTCTCTTTAATGGGTGTGAAGTGCACCACATTTAATGAGAGGGAGGCTACAAAGTGTTTTAAAAAAACTTAACTCTCTTTGCCACTCTTATCATGCATGAGGTATGATCCAAATTCTCGTTTCTAATCCATCGTTATGCGTTTCAGATCATGCATCCTTCTAGAGCTTATGCGAGGAATGCTAATGCCCGTAACGCTAATGCAGTTCCTCCAGTTCCAGACCATGAGGTTTTGAATGCAGAGTTTCAAAATGCAATTCAACTTTTGGCTCCAAATGTAGCCAATCAGAACAATCAGCAGGTCCCAAATCCTACTAATACTAATGTTGGGTCAGCTACAGCTAGAGTTTGAGATTTTGTTACGATGAATTCGTTTGAGTTTCTAGGGTCACAGATTGGTGAGGACCCACAAAAATTCATTGATGATGTTAAGAAAATATTTGGAGTGATGCAAGTGACCGGTAATGATAGGGTAGAGTTGGCATCCTACCAGCTTAAGTTCACCCAACTCTCCAGGTATGCTCCACACATGGTTGCCGATCCCAGGACACAAATGAGTAAGTTTCTGCATGGGGTATCCGACTTGGTAAAAATAGAGTTCAAGAATGCTATGTTGTTAGAAGATATGAATATCTCTAGATGACTCATGCTCAGCAGGTTGAGGGAGACAAGCTTAGGGAACAGGCAAAGGAAATTCTTGATCGTCAGGTTCGAAGGTTGAGAAATAAAGAAGTCACTTCAGTGAAGGTTTTGTGGAGAAGTCAGTCTGTAGAGGGAGCTACTTGGGATGCAGAAGCAGTCATGAAGGCCAAGTATCCTCATCTCTTTCCTTCCATTTCCATTTCAGCTTCAGGTAATAGTTCCTCTCTAGTCCCTCAGTTTACTCTTGCGTAAATTCAACCTTAGTATCATGTTCCTTCAATGTTCTTGCATTTTCAGCATATCTGCATGTTCTTGGAACTCCGTTTACTTAGATTTCAATTTCGAGTACTTAGTTGTAGGGATTGCAGCTCCTTCCCTCCATACTCAGCTAGTTAACAGTTCATTCGAGAACGAAAGTTCCCAAGGCGGAGATATTGTAACACCTCAGAAATTAGACTTGGACTTGCACCAAGAAGTCCGTCGACCTGCCCGTGGCTCATGCCCACCAAGAAGTGGTGGACCACTGGACCCTTCACGCGTTGTGGACCACCCCATGAGCAGCGGGAAGGCTCATATAAGCCAGGCAGAACCAACCAGGCCCAGCTATAAGACCACGGAGTCCTCCACGGGCCGTGATCTTGATGACAGGCCATGGTGAGCCTCGTAAAAATGAACCAGTAAACCCCTAACCCAAGTGAAGGACCACGGTAGCCTTCACGGTCCGTGACCCTTCACACGGTCGGTGAAGTGGACTGTAGAGGGAAGGGTCCTGAACCAGTAGACACTGGCAAAGAACCACGACCCACTTGATGGGTCGTGGTCCCAATAAAGGATCATAAGTGGCTACGTGGTTGACCCTCATCAGATTTAAGTTAGGGTCATTTTGGTCTTTTCCCCTATGCGTTGGACAACTAAACTACGTAGCTTTGGTTAGTTTAAGCCTAGTAACTTAGTCAGAACTTACCCTAAGCGATTCATTCACCAAAAAATCATCAAACTTAGAGAAAAAGAGGAGAAAGAGTTGACCAAACCCCTCAAGAACACGCAACAAATTTTCTTCAGTTGCAGCACCAAAATCGAATGATTTTTTCGTGAATTTCGTCACCAAGTATGTGGGATTTTACTAGTGGGTTCCTTTCATCCACTAGGTCAATAAAATTTAGTCAGATCCTTGATTCTCTATATCTTGTTTAGACCTAGGGTTTCTAAAAACTTATATATTAGTTGTGATTTAGCTGTTATTGTGTTCTTACTCAGATTATCATGTTTTCGTGAAATGTTGCTTAGTTTTTTGCATGAAACTCAGAACCCTAGTTGTGTAGATTCCTTTAGTACATGAATTACACTTGCTAGGTTAGTTAAACAAATATACATGCTCCAGTTTTGAATGTTTCATTGTCAATATTTAAAATGTTGCATTCTGAGATTTGGATGTATGAATATTGAGCTATCCAATAATTCAGTTATATTGTGTCATACACATTTCCAGTTGGGAGTAGGCTTAACACCGAGTTGGACTAGGGTTCAGCGTACCCGCATTGTCCCAGAACTACCTGCCCCCGTAGGTTTATAAGTCCCCTTTGTCGGCATCAGATTTAGTGATCACGCCAATCATGCCTTTATACCCCTGGCAAGGTATATTGGGTCCTCTCGATGGGGTGTATACATCGGACTCTGTGTTTAGCTCACGTGGTTTTATGTCGGTTTATAGTAGCTCCCACAGTCATACTCTAGTGTATTGGACCAGGTTTTCAGATATATTTCAATATTTAGTCTCAGCATGTCATGTTAAGAATCAGTACTTGGTCATTGCATTTAGTTCAGTTCTTTTCGGTATATTTAAGTATTATTGTCTTAATTCAGATTATGTCATTGCTCAATTATGTTTTTTTCAGCTTACATATTTGTTCAGTTATATTTTATATCCTACATGATCAGTGCATTCCAAGTACTGAGGCATACTTTGCGCTACATCCTTTCATGATGTAGGTTCATGTCCTCAGTATTCAGATCATACGTTGAACGATTCTCGATCCATACTCAGCAGCATCAGTGGTGAGTCCTCATACTTTAAGGACAACAAATATGTTTTTTTTTCATTTTAGTCTCTTAGTTCAGTTTTAGTTTTGCTAGAGTTAGTTAGGGGCATGTTCCAACAACTCTATTCAGTAGAGGTTTTTTTTAGACATAGTATTAGATTCAAATTTAGTGTTTGAGTGATTGTTCACTATCACTAAAATCTATCATATTATTTATATTCATATCAGTATTGGGTATTCCGAACATTAAGTTTTTTCATGTTTTAGCTTCCATATTAGTTTATCTTTTCATAGATATGTTCAGTTTTCTTATGATATGCCAGCTTAGGGTTAGATTGGGGTCACTCGTGATCTTAGGTCCCGTGTAACGCTAAGGGAGTAGCCTCGGGGTGTGACAAGAGCCTTGGCTGCTAATTCCATGCGAGGGCTACAAAAGTGGGGGCACCAACATCAGGAACAAAAATTTTAGCTAAGCCCATCGGGCTTCACTTGGGTGCTCAGGATTTGTTCGGAACCTCATGCATGCAAACAAGATTTCAAACCCCACCAAATTCAACATTCCAAACTCAACTGAGAAGTTAAAATTTCATTTTAGAGTCATCTTGACAAAAATTGGGTCCCATACCCAGGCTCCATTTTAAGCCAAAGCTTATAAGGGGAATCGTAATTAGCCCTGAAGCTTCCAGATCCACGCGAAATATCATTCTAGACCAAACTTGTTGTTTCGGAGCTAAAATAACCCTTATAGTTACATTTTGAGATCGTCTTTCTGAAGTAGGTTGGTGGAAGGTGGGGGGGGGGCTGTGGAGGAATTTTTATTTTTAAAAAAAAAACATAAAAACAAACTCAATTTTTTTAATGGAAGGGGTGGGAGTGAGTAGAATAAAAAATTACTTTAGAAAATTATACTATGTAAATTTATTTTTTAATTATTCAATCAATGTTGATGAAATATGGGTAAATTCATAGCTAATCCGGCCATTAATTACCCAAACCATATTTACCCATATAGAATATGGGTGGATTGGATAATTGCCCATTTTTGTTCAAACCATTCTAAACCCATCCAAATCCAACCATTAGCCACCCCTAATCTAGACATTGTTTGGGGGTGGGGATACAGTACAAATATTATTAATGTTCCTGATCCAAATCACATTAACAATTTCTAAGGACCTAGGATGAATGTGTTTGCCTATTAATTAGTATTATTATGTAGGACTAAGCCATCGGTGGCCCCTTAGAGTTGGCACTATGTTTCACTTAGGCACCTCAACTGGACTATGTTCATTTTAAATGCCTAACTTAGGGTCCCGATGGTTCAATTTAACACTTTTTACAAAACCTTGTGTTGACCACAGATGTGTGTGACACAACCTATCTACATGGATTAACTAACCAATTATATTATGCCAACTCATAAATCACTTTACACATCATTTTTTATTTTTAAAAAGGAAGGCTTGATCTTTCAACTCCCTAAGCTCGATTTTCTCTCTTCTTCGATGAAAACCCTAGGTAGATCTTTCAACTCCCTACGCTCGAATTCACATGGATTACTTTATTTTTCCTTCAATTCATAGTTAGAACTAACTATTGTTGTATTTTATGTCACCATTTTTCAAGTTTAATATTGAAAATCAAGTATTGACGTTTTGTCGGGCTTTACGACTTATGAGAAATTGAAGGTTCTACCAACTTTTTCTTGCGTTTGTATGCTTATTCTTGAAATGTGTGTATTTTTTTGTTGATTCCACCTTCTTTATCGTCATTTCAAATTAAGATTTTGACCTAACTAGTGTTGATAAAGTAACAACCTTTTTGGGTATTTCCTTTTGTTGGGGGTCTTCTTTTCGGGATATGGACAACTATATTTTAACCTATTTTAATCATGGGGGGTGTGTTGTCCGAAACACTAACCCTACTTACCAAGGGGAAGCGGATGTATTTGGTGTTGCCCTAGATAAAGATCATTTTAGTCATGTTGAGCTCCTTTCACACACTAAATACCTTACCTCGTCCCTCATGTACTCCACATATATACGTTGGATGTCAGTAGAAGACGTGGGTGTGACCTCGACATCCCTCTTCTCATCTCGTGGAACTCTGGCCCATCGACACAACTCGGTGATCAACACTGGAAAAAGGAGAGACGTCTGGTGCTGCTTGGCCCTCATGTCCATCTCCTACTCAATGAACAAGACCATATTTAGCCTCTTCCTAGCAATGATATACTCAGGGTAGGACGTCTTTGCGTGGTGGATGATAGACTCATTCTGGGACGGCATGATTGTACTGTTGATAAACCGAAACCAATACCTCGCCACCATATTATGATCCTTCTTCTCTATTGGCACTCCGGCCTCAATCCATCTCGAGGTCCTGTCTGAGAGAAGGGGGGCTAATCGACCTTTTATATTCTCTAGAGTCTTTGTCTGCATCATACTCTGGTAGTCATGCATGAAATCGGTGGCATGATCGAATACCGTATTTATATCATCACTGTGGAATTTAACCTTCTTTCCTCGGACGATCACAAATTCCACCAGCTTTGAGGCACTAGCCTTCTTCTTCCCTTGAGGCAATAGGTCACTATAAGCTGAGTAGAATTCTTGGATCCAAGTAGGAATATATGGGCTATGGGGCTTTGTGAAGACCTCAAATCTATGGTACCTGGGAGGGTCCCACACAGCTGGATGTATGTCCACCACACCATCTGTGGACAATCTTTTCTCCTCTAATATGGTCCTCAATCCCTCAGCCTTTAGTCTGTTGAGAGACCGGGAGGAGGACCCTGTACTGGTGGCAACGGGAGCATAGTCTGTGTTGGAGTTGCAGTTAGAGGAGGAGGAGGAGTTTTAGGCACCAGGATCCTAGATGGATCATTCATCTCCTTGAAGAGAAGCTCTACACTCCAGGACTGTAATAGCTGGTTATCCTCAGGCTCAGAGATAGAAGACTGAGAATCCTGTGAATCCCCTTCGTTGTCTGATGAAGTGAGGTGTGTCTCGTAGACTATCTCACTGTCAGAGTTGTACTTCGGTGTCTCAGCCACATGCCCCTTGCCGTTGCCTCTGCCTTTTCCTCCCTTGGTAGGGAGTTTGGCTGCCTTTGCTCTGTATGCAGCTGCATCCTCATTATAACCACTCCACATGCCCGCTTGCGGGGCGGCATATCTCTTATGGACACTTTGGGTATAGCCATTTTTGTAAACAACATAGAAAAACGTTAGAAAAAATTCTAGAAAAGTGCAGAAAAAAAGTTGTAGAAAGACTCACCGAACCGGTCGGTGAGTAACCGAACAACTTCGGTGAGCCAGGTCGGGCTCGCCGAAAGTTCCAAAACAAAAATTTCGAAAATTCAAAGCTGGTTGGCGATGTCCAAGGCCATTAGGCGGATCGTCGACACCAATCGGCGAACTAAAAGTAGTTCACCGACTGTTATAGTGTATTTTAGCGATTTATGGGCGCAGAAGGGTGATCAAGAAGGGCTTTCGGTGAGCTCAGGCATATCACCCAAAGTTACAGAACACAAACTCAACATTTAGAGAAATTAAGGGCGATCTAGGGGTGTTTGGTGAACCGCCGAACCGATCGGCGAGCTCGACTTATCTCGCCAAATGGCCCAACGTGCTAGATTTCACCCCTTACTTCAAAATCAAGCCCGCACCCCCCCCAAAAATAAAATTAAACACCTACACTATGAAATTAAAGCAAGACCCATACTATCCATGCCCTCGGGGTACTCAGACTTCCCCCGATTTGGCCAAAATTGGCCATTTGACATCTTTTGCCCTTAAGAATGACGTCAACCACTCCATTATTGGGTATAATACGACATTTGGCCTAATTGGGGGTTACTCAGACTTCACCCCACTAGACCCAACACATTTTTCACACAACCCAACAAAATAGACTCGATTTAAACAAGCAACGACACGGGAATCAACCATGTATGAACAAATATGCACTAATTTAATTAATTTCGGGCAATCCAAGAATTAAAAACTCATTAAACCATACTACCCAATAATTATCACAACAATTTAACGAATTCATTCGAGTTCAATCACAATTAGAGTATGGGGTTTGGAAAACCAACTTTTATGCCGAAATTTAAAAGAAATGCTAGGCGGAAAAGTTCCAAAACCAATGCGGAAAATATGAGCAATATAGTATCAGGGTGAGAGTATGAAAGTTTAAAATGAGAGAAGATGAAGGATTTTGAAATTTTAAAACTGTTTGGCCTTTAAAACCTTTCAGTTCGCGCTCTATTCGACGGTATAAGTCAGAATCGCCAAACCACTCAGTGATGCGCCGAGTGGTATTTTGGCTTACCAATTTTTACAAAACTCCCAGCAATTTGGAGGTTCAAATGGCAGATAAAGTTGGGCTCGCCGACCTGTTCAGCTAGTCGCCGACAGAGCTTTTAGCTCGCTGAGTTTTACAAAGTTCCTTATCAAGCCAGGTGGTTCCAACGACGGTCCAAGTCGGGCTCACCGACCTCTTCGATGAGTCACCAACTGGACTTTTGGCTCACCTAATTATCCATTTTCCAACACTTTTCACTTTTCAACCTGCAAATTCAACACTCGTTATTCAAAAGCAAAACTAAAGCATCAAAAACTTGGGTTGCCTCCCAAGAAGCACCTTATTTAACGTCGTGGCACAACGTTGATACGCTTTCAAGGATCATTCTTTGGGTTTGCCAAGGTATCACTTGGTAGGTCCAATTTGGCCTTGGATTCAAATGAGAAGAGATTTGACCCATTTGAATTTCCAATTGCTTGATTGACACTGAATGGGAGGTGACCATCTGATTAAGGGTAGAGACGTCTTTCTTCATTTCTTTCAAAACCTTTTCTGACCCTTCTACCTTAATGATAATGTGTGAGAGCATGTCTTTCGTACATACATTTTCGGATTCCTTAGGCTTTTGACGCTCATGGGATGGGACATACCTGTCCTTGTCACCCTCTCTTTCTTTCCAAGTAGCGTTACGATCATGCCAATATCTGTCACGGTCTTTCCATCCCTTATTCTCTATTCCAATCTGGATTTCCACCTGGCTTTTGATAGTTGGAACGAAAACCTCCTCCTTGATTTGGAAGGAAGTTCACTGCTTCATTGTACAACACTTTAAATTGTGTTTCATCGGGGTTTACTACACCAACAACCACAACATTAACACTCTTCAAACCACTCCCCATTACAATTTTCGCCAAGATATCCAATTGGGTCATCATTTTAGCTATATTTTGGTCTCTCTCTTGATCCTTCTTGGTCTGCTCTTTTGTCATCCTAATAGTGACAAGAGACATTTGGTCTTCACGAGTGTACCATGCTCTATGGATCTTGGTCATGCAATTAAGGAGTTGAAACGCTACTTCATAGGGTTGTTGCATTATTCCTTCGGGAAAAAGTTGATCAGCAACTCCTTTGTTCACCGAGTCAAGACTCCTATTGAAGTATTGTAGCAGCACGTTGTTTGGAAGTCCGTGAGTCGGGCATTGAAGTACCAACTTCTTAAATCTCAGCCATGTCTTGTGGATTGGTTCACCTTCCAAGCGTTTGAAACCTTGGATGCTATCTCTGAGCATCATCATCTTTGACGGGGGAAAGAATCTCACATTGAACGTTCTGATCAGTTCATCCCAAGAGGTGATAAGGTCTCTCGGTAATTCTGCCAACCATTTAGTCTCTTCACCCATCAAAGAGAATGGGAACAACCTGAGACGAACTGATTCTTGTGATATGTTCTCTAATGAGAACGAACCACAAACATCCACGAAGTTCCGAATTGCTCATTGCGTCTTCGTGGGCCAGCCCTCAATATATTCCATTCATTTGGAGGAGTTGTAGCATCGTGCTAGTAACATGGAAGATATCATTCCCCTCAATTGGAGGTAGACGTATTACACCAACACCACCCGATTGGATTGGGTCATTCACATCATTCATATTTCCAATATCGTCTTGGTGGCACACTTGGCTACCTTTACTCCCCTTTACGCTCATTTCTTTCTCTGTTCAAGAGAAACCAACACAAACACAAGCCAAAGTAAGTTGATTCAACTATAACACAAAAAGATCACAATTCAACTTCAGTAATAGAATTCTAAATAACACCACTCCCCAGTAGCAGCGCCATTTTGATTAACGTTTCAAGTACACCTCATCCAATTTTAGGTGTAAACGATCGTTAATTGGCATAAAACCCAACAAAGAGTTGGGGTCGAACCCACAGGGAGTGGTACGTGTCTAAATTCACTTATGAAGTTATAAGGTGGTCTATTCGGTTATAGGAATAGAATTTATCGAAAACATGCAAATAAATCTAATGGTGTGACAATAAATGTCAGATGGGGGAGTTTGGATTATTAACTATCAGCTACAACACAAGCAAAATAGAGGAAATATCAATGTACATAGGGATTCTCAGGATGTGATTGATTATAGGAAAATTTCACTATATGGGTAATTGAAACTAATAATAAATAGCTAAATATCAGTGAGTATGCTAAACTATCGATGCAATAGTTTTCTCTCGAACAACAATTACGAATCAACTGATTTCTTTCGAATATCAACAAGCTTACCAAATAAGAACACCACACACCTTAATTCATCCACTCTCTCGAGCTAGACGGGTAGAATCAAATTCAGAATTTACTCTTTCGAGCTAAACCCATATCAACCCAATAACTACAATCATTAATCGAAAGCTTTGGCTCTAAAACTTCTTTCTTAAGTAAGCCCAGAACTCTATACTAGAATTGCATTTGCAACTACAATTCATAGATTAAAACACATCTATCAATTAAACCCACTTCAATTAAGCATTACAATCAGTAAATAACAATACCCATAAGCTAATTCAGCCCATAATCACATGATCACACCCCAAGAATTGGGGTTTTAGTTAAACATCATAAAAAGGTAAAAA
>JAJOOS010011538.1:0-29912 GCA_029582725.1 Solanum chiquidenum | reverse complement strand
AATATTAAAAGAAATGTATGAAATTAAACAGAAAGAAAAAGAACAAAAAACAAAATTAGCAAATGAGATAAATAAATTTAAAGAAAAATTGCAATTAGAAGAAGAACTAGAAGAAAAAGAAGAAAATAACCAAGATAATCTACCCCTTGTTCCATAACTATGTGCCCACATAGGTTTTTAGCTAGTGGATCCACCTAGACGCTAAATATGTTAGATACACCTTAGGCAAGTGAAACACCTTCTTTTCGGTGTGGAGGTAGAACACTAGATTCCATGTATGCTCAAATATTCAGTTTCATTATAGAGACAAAAGCAAAAAAAAAAAAGTCTAATTGTCTTGCTCATGTGTATTTTTATTTTTTTTGGTTCTTTGTACTTATAAATTTACATATACATTAACTTTCATCCTTAAGAATGAATGTGATAAAATGTTTTAAAAAAGAAGAGAAGAAGGTGAAACATATAGCAGTAGATTAATGGTGGATAAGTTATGTATGAAGAGAGAATTAAATTCTATATAAAAATAGTAGTTATGTTCATAAATATCTTGATTTTCAAAATATAAATAATAAGACTTTTTACACGTTAGTTTTAAATATTTATAATTAACTAATTAGTTTAAAGTGTTTGTGGATAAAAACTTACTATAATATTTTGAACATATTCATTATAATTATCAAGAGATTGATTCAGAAGGCAAAGTAAAAAAGTGGAAATGTTTTGTATTCCTTTCACTCAAAGTTAATCTTACACCATTTTTGGTACAAAAAGTAAACAATATCCTCTCAAGCTTTTAATTGAAGAAACATTAATATTGCACCACGATTTGCAGAGGATTAATCTCATGCAATCTTTTGATATTCTAATATTATTCTACCAACAAAAATGAACTTTTATCACTATCAAAAAATTTAATTTAGATAGTTGTTATCTTTTCATTTTTGCTTTACAAGCTTATTTTTTGACTTATAAATAGAGTTTATTTTATTAGTTTCTTATATTATTATCTCGGTGCATTCACTTGGAGGTCATGAAAATGGAGTGTCACAATTAGTAGTAAGACAAAATAAGAAACCTCAATTAGACATATTTTATAAAAACAACTCAAATCATATTTTTTAACAATGTTTATTTTTTGAAGAATATACTCATTAAAATGGGTTACACGCGCAAAGTGCGTTCCCAGAAACTAGTTTATTGATAAACACGGTAAAAAAAATAAGTTCTTTATATTGATGCTAAAAATTTGATACTTACTTCAAAACGGTTAAAAATTATATATATTTGTCACGTATGTTTGTTGGGTTTGTGATCGATCAAATGTATGTTTCTCTCAAGAAATACATATTTTTAGTAGTAATTTCTTGTATAGTTCTCGTGTCTTTTTAAATTGTATATGAGAACTCATATTATAGTCATACGAGAAAAGAGTCTTAATAAAGACAAATTTGTTTTCACCAAACAAATTGAAGTGATACGACGGTAATTGTTTTATAAATTTAAATTAAATTAATCTTTAGTTATTCACAATATTATGCGAGTAATATAAAAAATAACTTTTAAATAAACATGGCATTAATATATTTTATGTTTGTCAAAAATATTAACTATTGCTGATAAAATATTTAGTTTTTCCAACTACGTAGAACTATATGATTTGTTCCTTAAAACTTCTCAAATTTTCACCAAAACGAAGGCGGCAGTCTTCCCTCGTTTTTTATTTTAGTAGAGTTCCTCCCTTTTTCAATTTCAAATTTTAGGTTTTCTGATGTTAGTGTAGCTCGGCGGCAACCTTCTCTCAACGTAGAGGGCTTGAAATTTAAAGCTCATTTCCTTCTGATGTCTACTTCCGATGAATTGTCTTTAATTTTGTTATTAGGGCACTGTATTAGACCGTACTAGGGTCAATACTCTTTCTCAAAATAAATAGTGCTCAACTATGATTTCTAGTTTCTACAATAATATGCACTAATTCTATTTTGATTTCTCTATGCTCTCTTCCCCAAGAATTGCAGGTACTAATGGGTCTCTTCTTCAAGAATTACAGGTAAGATTTTAAGTAACTTTTTTTCTTCTCAGTTCTTTTGATCATCCAGATTCTTGTTCCTGTCTTGTTGGAATAGATTGAGTTGTTTCAGATACCGTATAAACTATAATTGATCACAAGGATAGTTGTTATAATGGAAAATGGTGAAATACTACAGAGTCTTTTTGGTATATTTGGTTAATTTGATTTTGGGGTTCTCTACTTTAATTTTCAAACTGATGAGCCAACTATGGGTGAAAAAAATAGTCACTGATGCTTTGAATGCTACAAAAATTATTGTGGAGAAAGGAATGGTCCACAATATTGAAAGAATTAACTAGTTGGAAATGAGTAATGTCTTGTTTTTTCATGAAGCTTGTGTCGCACTTCTTTATGCAGCAAAATGATTGGATAAGTTAGCGACAACCAATTTTGACATAACGATTGGTAAAATTATTCAAAATGCTCTAAAGATTTGCTATGCTCTCTTAGGTCTATTAATAATAGGGGTGGGCGTATATTTAATATCGAAAACTTATTATCAGGCCAAATTAAAAATTTGATAATTTTATTGGTGTGATATTTGATAACCAATACGGGATTCGGGAGTATATTTCAGAATTTTGATAATTGATTTAGGTATTTAGTTCTAGATAGCTGGCATCAAAGTACTGAATACCAAAATATTATTCATGTACCAAGACTTTTTGTTAGATTGTTGAAAGTAGTACTACATCTGATCTAAGTTTTTATTTGATATCTATTTTCAATTACCGAATTATCAAAATTGAACTGCGATATAACCTCAAAGAAATAGATAATTCTGCTTGAGACAGTTTGGTTAGTGATGCTATGCACCCATTTTTGAAAGATCTTGAATTGCGATCAACTTATGCCATGATTGAACTTGTGATTGTAGACACCAATGCATACAATAGCCTCTAATGTAGGAATAGAGGGTACTCTTGCGATTGATAAATAGTAGGAGAAGGATAATCGCGATCTTGAATGTGATGCGGCCATGGGTGAATATATAGATATAGTAAAGGTAGGAATTATTGTTCCCTGAAAGTAATTATTATGTCCTTTTACTCGTAGCTTGCTTATCCTTCCAATAATTATGGTGTTTGAAACGTTCAAATTATATTCAGCTGCGTAATCATACCATATTCCTTTAAGAAAGTAGATCTCTTCATTATGAAACACAAGTAACATGATCTACTAAATTGAGAGAGAGGCTATCTATATTCTTATTTTTTATTTTTACTCTGTCTATATTCAGAAGAGCTAGAAGAGAGATGAAGTAGATTTTGTTGAGAATCAATTATTATAGTAAGCTATGATTATATATCATATAAATTTGTTATTTTTGTTATTTTGTTCATTGTTTTTTTATGTGGTTTCTAAATTATGTCTTTAAGTTGATTTATGGGATTTGTTGCTCTCCTTTGAATACTTAGATTTTGATTTTTAATTATTGTGGAGACTAATGAGAATTTCTTATGAATTGGTTGGATATGCCGTTGTAGTGGCATATGATGAATATGTTGATAATCTGCTGCAGTTGTACCTTAGAAACATTTAAGTGGTTTGCATTTTCTCATACCTCATCTAAAGACTTTTTGTAGCATGCATAGTATATGAAGAAAAGTAATTGCAGAACAATATTTATGATATTTGTGAAAGATGACTTTTCTTTTTATAAGCAGTACGCAAACTAATTTCTAACAGACATAAGAACTTGACTGCAACTTTAAAATGTGCACCGAATCCAATAACTTGAATAGAAATATAATTTGAGTTGTGTGCTACTAAGAATTTTGTAGTTAATAGTGAACTTTTACAAAATGATAATTAACACAATAGGTTTAGCTGAAGCAGTAACACATCATTTAGTTACTTAATGAAGGTTTAAAACCATCATACAGGTTGTGAAATAACTATATTTATAAGAACCCTCCCAGAAACTAGAAATCATGAGTACAAAGCTATCTTATATGGAAAACCATCCTAGAATCTTTTTAAATCTTGATACTCTAATTACCTAGTTTAAATTACCCTATATATGAAATGAAATCTTAAATTTTTGTTTACACATGTTGTGAAAGGTGGAAATCAGGACAAAGTATTATAGAAGTGCTTTTGCAATGATATTTTGAGAAGCAACCTCAATTTTATTACTTCGTTTCTTTTTAATGTTTAGTTAATCTAAGTTACATTTTTCAAGTTGGACCAAATTTTGTTGATGTTAATTTTTCTTTAAGGCATATGTAATGAGATATCATCTCATGAATGTTATGTTGGTTGTTCTTGCTTAATATATGATGGTGTTTTTAAAAGTTTTTTTTTTACTCTTATCTTACTTCTTTTAATATGTTATTAGTTTTAGTTTGAATAAATGCTCTTTCCATTGAAGTTACGTATATAATTTATATATGATTTGATAATTTTCAAATTAACAGAAACCTACCTAACTATATCAAATTGTAAATACTATAACTACAAATTAAAATGTCATCAAATATTTGTTATTAGTGACAACATTTTGTCTATAAAAGATTAACTTTTAGCGATGATTTTCTTATATTTTTTAAGACGATCACATTTTCTTCATAAAAGTATGACATTTGGTAACAAAGAATAAAATTTGTCCCAAAATAGCCTACTTATTACCTACAAATTAGCTTTGTATGTTATGACAATTGCGATCGTCGCTAACTATGACATTTTCTAGTGACAAATTTATTTTGTTGGTAAAAGTAGTTTTTTAGTGACGATATGATAATTTTTAGCTACAAAATGTCAAGAAAGTAAGCATTGTCACTAATTTATACTTTAGTGACAAAAAGATAATGCGTATGTGAAAGGTAGTTTGTAGTGACGAAATAATATTTGTTCAATGACGAAATAGATAGATGATTGGACACAAAACAAATCATCACTAATTCAAATAAATAGTTAGTGACGCCATCATTCACGTCACCATTATAACTTCTTTAGTGACAAAAAAATGCTATTACCTAAATTTTTATTTTTTTTATGACAATCAAGTTTGTCATGAATACTATTCATTTGGTGGCGAAAAATAGTTTTGTAGTCAATTCATGTCTAATTTGTGACAAAACACTAATTCGTCTCAATATACATTTAGTGACCCATGCTTTAGGGAAGAATGCTTGACGACATTTTATTTTGTCACAAAATTCTTTTTGTGACGAAATATGAACTTAAAGTGACAAATTTTTTTGTCTCAAATAATCAAATTTGTTTTAGTGCGTATAGCCTGACCCACCTACCACGAGGGCTAATCAGGGGTTAAGGGTAAGGGTATGTAAAGCATACACCCGTAGACCGATCAAGTTGCGTGGTGAAAGTCCCTACTTGGACGATCCATAACTTAGGATATACCTAACTTACAAACGTTTCATGTTAACACTAGGAAAGAGTTACTATTATTAGGAATATTGTGTTAAGAGCTTGTGGGGAACACATATGCCCTAGTTTTCATTTCATATTAATAATCCAAACTGCGAATCCTAATTACTTGTTACTTGTTACTACAAATCAATCAACTATTATATTATTTTAAAATCCCCCCTTTTAACATAAATAAACTTGACAAAAAGTACAATTGACTGTGAACTAGCCTAAGTCTAGACCATATTCCTCGTGGGATCGATCCTTACCTCATTTAGGTTCTTTATTGGGAACGACTGCTTATACTTCTTTAGGGAGGTGTAATTTGGTCTTATCAGTCACTAGTGCTCTCGAGGATGGTTCCAACAGGATGGGTTAGGTGGTAGATTGGACGCACATGGAAGAGCTGGACAGTGCCATCTATATGTAGCCTTAGCAAGGGCAGTGGCTAAGGCAGGATACATTGTTATCACAAGTATGATTCTTTTATGCAATCATCCTACTTCAAATTTATTTGATATATGTTCTACATTTTCATATGTATCTATATGTAATACTTTTCGGTTAAGTATATGTTCTTAGACTTTATTAGCATTGATGTATTTTTAGAACTCCATGGGTGAGTCTTTAGGGGTGGATTGGCGTATAGATCTTATTTTGTGATTATTCAGGGGTGTGCTACTTGAGTTGATCTTATTATATTGGATATGTTAGATTTGATGTTATTTTGGGCATGACTGGTTATCCCCCTACCCCATGGTCTTGGACTGCTTTGTTAAGATTGGTACCTTATCCATGCCTACTATCCCTCCAATGTTGTGGCAAATTTCATTAAGTCCCACATATCTCTTTTGTTTGGCTAATAGATTGGTTGAAACCAAGTGTCTAGCTTATTTGTCATATGTACATGATGTTAGTAGGGAGGACCCTAAAGTTTATTCAGTTCCTACTATGCGAGAAGATGCAGGCATGATCCCTACTGATTTACGTGGCCTTCCCCTAAAGCATGAAACTATTTTTTTTGTTGACCTCAAGCCATGAAGTCATCCTATTTATGTTCCGCCTCATCGTATGGCCTTGTCATATATGAAGGAGCTCAGCGTTTAGCCTTAGGATCTCTTAGATAAAGGATTTATTCAATTGATTATGTCACCTTGGGGTTCCCATTCTCAGTTCTGCAGAATAAGAATGAGTTTATGCTGTTGTGTATTGATTATAAGTTGTTTGATGAGGTGATGGTGAAGAACATGTATCTGATGCCTCACATTGATGATTTGTTTAATCAACTTTAGGGTGGCTTAGTGTTTTATAAGATTGACTTAATATGTAATTACCATCATCTGCAGATTAGCGAGATGGACATTACTATGATCGTATTTAGGACTAGTAACGACCATTATGAGTTCCTATTGATGTCTTTTGGGTTGATCAATGCCCTTTCCACATTAATAGACTTGATGACGCATGTGTTAAAGTTGTATGTTGATTCATTCATCATCGTGTTCATTAACAATATTTTAATATAATCACGGAGTTGGGAGAAACACGAGTGACATTTGAGTATTATGCTCTATCCTTTGAGAAACCAATGGCTTTATGCCAAACTCTTAAAGTGTAAGTTTTGGTTGAACTCTGTAGCATTCTTGGGGCATGTGGTGTTCAAGGAGGGTATTATGGTAGATTTAGAAAGATTGAGGCTATTCGTTATTAGGCTAGGTCCCACCTTAGTGACTGAGATTCAGAGCTTCGTTATATTAGCAGGTTACTACAGATGGTTTGTGAAGGGCTTCTCATCTATTGCATCAATTTTAACGTTGTTGACTCTCATTATTGCATCAATTTTATCCCGACTCTTATTGATGTTTCTTCCAAATGGTCAGACGAGTGTTAGTTGAACTTTTTGAAGCTTAAGGAGTTGCTTACTACCGTTGCTTATTTGACTCTTCCAGTTGACTATGAGGGCTTCAGTGTGTATTGCAACTTATCCGACATTGTTTTGGATTGTGTGTTGATGTAGTAGTGTGGTATAATTGCTTATGCATCTAGGTAGCATAAGGTAATGAACGCAACTACCCCACTCATAATTTTGAGTTGGTTATGATAGTTCTCAATCTTAAGATTGGAGGCACTTCCTCTTTGGGGTTCGATAAGAGATCTACACTAATCATAGGAGTCTACAATTCGTTATGAGCCAGAAGGACCTTAATTTAAGGTATCATATATGTATTGAGCTCCTTAATCACTACAAACTCTTTATTCAATACCATTTGGGAAAGACAAATGCTGTAGTGGATGCCTTGAGTTGAAAGGGAGTGAGTATGGGTAGTCTAACATTCTTTTTAGCTTCAAAGTGACCTTTGGATTTCGACGTCTAGTTCTTAGCTTATAGGATGATTTAAATTAATTCAGATTGTAGGTGGGTGTTAGCCTATGTTAGGGTTTAGTCGTCTTATGTAGAGTTGATTCATGGTTGTGCGTTTGAGGATGAGTCCTTGGTTTCAACATGCTAAGCATGCTAAGCATTCAGTTCATCAATATATGCTATTCATACATCATTTCATTTAGACAATAAGTCAAAATCTTCATTAAGTCATATAGGACACATTCATTCCTTTAGAGGACTTTTATTCAATAACCATTAAGGCTTAGGGAACTCACTATAGTATCATCAAAGCCTACTTGTGCCATATGTAGATAGCATCTCATACTACTACCTACACGTTGTAGAACCTATCCAATAACTAGAGTGCACATCCCACACGACGGGAATAGGCATTAACCGACATAGACCATGAGATCTAGATATGGAATCCGGTGTTTTACCCCCATACCGAAAAGAGGTGTTTTACTTACCGAAGGTAGAACTACATGATATTATAGCATTGGTGTAGGCCACTAGCTATTATATCCCCTATGTGGGCACATAGTTATGGGGTAGGAAGATGTTCATTGGAACTCTAGCCTATCATCGAGAGAGTTTCCATCTAACCCTATCCACTCGGTGCTTAACCTCCATTCCCATAGAGTATTTCATTTGCATTCATTGCACATGAGAGGGCTATCAATACTATGGCTACCGACACAAAGTACATTACACAAGAAAGGGTTCCTTCACTAGGTCTTCCGATTCAAGGTATATTAAGAATAGCTCATGACTTTCCAAGAAGGGTGCCATATACACTGGGTCTACCGATTCGAGGTCATTACTCATTCATTCATGAAAGGGAACCTATACTACGTCTACCAATTCAAGACATCAATCACATTTCACGAAATGGATATCACATTTGGCCTATCGATCCTAAGATAAATTAATCACATCACATTCAATTACACAAGGAGGAGGATGCCCTAGGCCTACCAAATCAATGTCCAAGATTACATTCACTTTACAAGGAACTCTTCACATTCCCACAATATCATTCATAAGATTCAAATAGAGAAATAGACTTTAAATAGAATCACAAATACTTTGAATACATGACCATCACCCCAACATTAAAACCACATAAAAATCCTTCACATTATACCCTCAAACAACAACATCGTGATATTACTTCAATTCACCCAACTATGCCTTCAAGGCCATTATCACAATACATTCAATATATAAACACTTCCACCATAAGTGGATCAAACCATACAATAACAATTCTACAATAATATGAAGTTGGGTCAACTTACCATCTTCCAAGGCCATGATCATCATCATTCAATTCACCATCAATATGTATTGATAACAATAGAAATCAATAACACAATTAAATCTAAGCATAAAACAATTAACATCCATTCATAATCATAAAACCCACTTCATAAGTCAACTTTAGGAATTTAGAGAAATCATGGGTCCATAGAGTTTTTCATCTAAAAACATCAATTAAGCATCAATATAATCTTAGTTTATCAGTCTAAATCGTTTGATGCAAGAACCTATGAGATTGAGTAAGAATTGGGGTTTTTCATAAACTTTGAAAACTTGAAAACTCTTTTGAAATTGACTCTAGGGTGAAGCTTGCCCTAGATAAAGGATCACCATACCTTTTACTAAGGATTCCCCCAGAAATTTGATGAAGAAATCTTGAAATCGCCCTAACCCAAGCTTCAATGGCTTCCTTCTTCTTCCTTGAGTTAAAGAGAAAAATATTTGAAATGATGGAACTATTTTGGTTTGATTTAGAGTTTTATGGAAATAAGGGTTTACTTGTTAAAAGACCTAAAACTATATATACTAATGATATAAACCATTTAAAATCAACCCCACTTAATAAACAATTAAAACGAAATTACCAAAAAACTCCAACTTGAGGCAGCCCATCAGGGACCACGCCCATCTAAACAAGTCGTGAGGGGCACCACGACTCGTGCTGGTGCCCGTGGTCCTTGAGGTAGTGTGCCTCCCCTCCTTGCCAAGCCCTCCAAGGACAAGGCAAGTCCACGGAAGCTCCCACGATCCGTGGTTCACACCGCGAGTCATGGTTAAGCTCGTGAACTTGGGGCAGTAGCTAGGCAAGGTGCCTTGCCTCCCTTGAGCCTAAGTGAACTCCAAATCCACTTTCACGGACCGTATAGGGTACCACGGCTCATGGTGATGCCTGTGGACTTATGGGAAAATAGCTCCCTCCACAAGACCAAACTTAGGCAACCCCACAACCCTTTCCATGGCCCGTGGTCAAGACCACGAGCCATGAAGTGGCACGTGAAGGGGTTCCTTGGCTTGGCACCAAATTGGAGCTTACTGCCTTGCCACCACGGGTCGTGAAGACCCTCGTGGTCTAGGGAGGCAGTAGCTAGGACTAGTTTTAGGTAGCCTAGGTTCCCAAACCATGCCCTACACCTAATACCCTTAATCCTCGCCCTTAACTCAAGACGTTAACCCCCACGTTTAGGCTCTAGTTTAACCTATCATTTCCGAGTCGTTACATTATCCCTCACTTAGGAACATTCGTCCTCGAATAACACTTTAAACATATAAGGGAAAATGACTCAAGACTACTCAAAGCAACACAAACTCATTATGCATCATCACCACATTGACATTCTCATTTCATTGGAGGAACTACCTTCTCCACATCATGCTCATCATAATATCATAAGGCAAAAATATGCAATTATACTCAAAGGCATATTTAGGCATGTTCAACAAGTCAACTCATCCAATATTTAGGCAACTCATCATAGATGCATATCAATATGAGGAACACATTTATTAAAACTCATTTTCTCATTTAACAAGAATTCAAGTAGAACATGCATAACATAAAGAGACCATGGAAACTCATTTTAACAAAAGACTCCAAAACATTCAACATGCTACTAGGGACTCTTCACCTCAAGTTTGAATAAGATTAGAAAGAAAGAGATAAAGTTATCAACACTCTCATCAACCTACTATTCAACATACTATCCCCCACTTAGGAGAAAACCCAACTAAGATGAATCATGAAAAACAACAAGGAGTTACAACTTACCGGTACCTTCATCCGAATTAACTCTTTTGTCCTTGTTGGCTTGAAGTACATAGAAACGAGTCTTCTTTTGATCATCAAGATTTGGGCCAACATAATGAGGTTTCTTGGCCTCCCTTACTCTAGCCATAAGAGTAGGACAATTTCTCACTTGGTGATCATATTTTCCACAACCATAGCACCCACTAGTACCGGCTAGGCACTACCCAAAATGTTTCTTCCCACAAGTAGCACAAAGAGGTTTAGAAATTTGAGGTCCACCACCTTTCTCCTCATTAGCCTTAGGAACACTTGAAGAATCTTGGTAAGGAGGTCTCTTCTTGAATATAGATTGCCCTTGTTCAATGGACCTATCCCTCTTCAAACCTCTACTCACCCTCTTAATTTTGGACTCCTCAATAGATTAAGCATAGACCATTAGTCTAGAAATATTCATGTCATCATGGAGCATTGTCGTATGGCACTCTTCCTTGACTAGGTCAGATACTCCGGTCACAAACTGACTCATCTCACCTCTAGGGTTAGACACCAAGGATGGGGCATACTTAGACAATTAGGTAAACCTCAAAGAGTACTCTTGCACATTCATGTTACGTTGCCTAAGGTTTATAAACTCCTCAACCTTACACTCCCTCTTCTCACGGGGAAAGTACCTACCAAGGAATGCTTCCTTAAAGAACTCCCATTCAATGGGACCCGCTCCAACCGGCCTATTGGCTTTCCATTGAGTATACCAAATTTGGGCTACGTCCTTCAATTGATAGGCGGCATGTTCCGTTTTCTCAATTGAAGTCACTCTCATAGCACTAACAATCTTATATACCTCATCTAAGAATTCTTGGGGATCCTTTCCCACTCTAGAACCAAGAAAGATAGGAGGATTCATCCTCACAAAGTATCTTAATCTAGAAGCCATAGTGCTCCCAATGGCATTCACTCTAGGCCCCACATCCCTATTCACTTTGGCCGTCATAGCTTGGGCCAAAGTTAGAAAAGCCGCCCTAATATCTTCATTAGTCATGGCCGGGGAAACCACCGGAACTTCAGTCTCTTGATTGCCTATAGGAACTTGGTCACATTGAAGACCTTGGGGAGGAACTCCCCCATCCATATTCTCCTTTTCCGCTCTCCTAGGATTAGACCTTGTATTCATATTCTATAAACACAAGAGAAAGGATTAAGAAAAGGACACTTATAGAACCACACTCTAAGGCACGACTTCAAGAATATGAAAGAAGTGTACCTTCTACCGTCCTATAGCCTCTCACTTATAGATTGTCGCGACTCACACCGATGAACAAGACTCTACTAGATGTGGCTTGTGAGACTTTGAACCTAAAAATCATTTTTCAAAACCGTATGCTCTGATACCATGTTTTTCACGATCAGAGAGCACCCCCTAGTGGTAATCGACGTACTTGACCATGAAGGAGTCTCGTACAAGCCTCATAGCATTGATTCATTGCATAGGTAATAAAATAGTGAGGAATAAAAGCTTATTTAAAAACCAACTATTAAAAAGTCTCATTTATAAAGCAGCGGAAATACTAAGTCTCAACATTGCCATTTTTGACAAACTTCAACAATATAGGGTCACGGCCCTTTACAATCGAAAACCTAGAAAGAGTCTTAAAACATAAATAAAACTAGCAACAATAGAAATCCTTGTCCACGACACATGAGGACATACCTCAATAGATCTTGAGAGAACTCTAATCCCAAGCTTCACTAGAGAATGCTATCACTTACCGGAACCTACACTTTGTAGAAAAGATGGAAGAATGGAGTTAGCACAATTAAGTACTAAGTATGATGACCATGCGAAAACAATCTAATAAGGACATTTTGGTTAGAAAACCATGCATTCTTTGTTTTGAGAAATATCACAAGTAATAAGCATAAAAGCATAGAATACACCATAACCAACATAAAAAGTCACATACATCACCTTTAGTCAAAACCACATATGAGCCTTTACCTCTACCTTTAATCTCCACCTCAAGTAACTTTCATGCCACACCTTTGTGCAATGTATGGGTAGCATCCCATACCACCACCCACACCAAGGTGACATATTAAGATCACTAAAAGTGAACTCACCATTCAACATATTTCATATTACAATAACCATGCTCAACTAAATCCAACAAAAAAACATAATAACATATTAATCAAGTAAGTCATTTCATCATCTTAGGAACTCTATCCAAAGTTACCCCAAGACACACCTAAGTAAGACATAAAGTGGCCGCCCATACAACTTCTTCATACCACACCTAGGTATTCCTCAAGGCTACAATAGACAAGAACCTTTACATTACAACACAACATGCTAAGCATTCATTTCATCAATATATGCTATTCATACATCATTTCATTTAAACAATAAGTCAAAATCTTCATTAAGTCTTATAGGACACATTCATTCCTTTAGAGGACTTTTATTCAATAACCATTAAGGCTTAGGGAAGTCACTATAGTATCATCAAAGCCTACTTGTGCCATGTGTAGATACCATCCATACTACTACCTACACGTAGGAGAACCAATCCAATAACTAGAGTGCACATCCCACATGACGGGAATAAGCATTAACCGACATAGACTATGAGAGCTAGACATGAAATCCGGTGTTCAACCCCCACACCAAAAAGAGGTGTTCTACTTACTGAAGGTAGATCTACATGATATTATAGCATTGGTGTAGACCACTAGCTATTATATCCCTTATGTGGGCACATAGTTATGGGGTAGGAAGATGTTCATTTGAACTCTAGCCTATCATCGGGAGAGTTTCCATCTAACCCTATCCACTCGGTGCTTAACCTCCATTCCCATAGAGTATTTCATTTACATTCATTGCACTTGAGAGGGCTATCAATACTATGGCTACCAATCCACAATACATTATACAAGAAAGGGTTCCTTCACTAGGTCTTCCGATTCAAGGTACATTATGGATATCTCATGACTTTCCAAGAAGGGTGCCATATACATTGGGTCTACCAATTCGAGGTCATTACTAATTCATTCATGAAAGGGTACTAGGTCTACCAATTCAAGACATCAATCACATTTTATGGAAGGGATACCACATTTGGCCTACCGATCCTAAGATAAATTAATCACATCACATTCAATTATACAAGGAGGAGGATGCCCTAGGCCTACCAAATCAATGTGCAAGATTACATTCACTTTACAAGGAACTCTTCACATTCCCACAGTATCATTCATAAGATTCAAATAGAGAAATAGACTTTAAATAGAAACACAAATACTTTGAATACATGACCATCACCCCAACATTAAAACCACATAAAAATCCTTCACATTATACCCTCAAACAACAACATCGTGATATTACTTCAATTCACCCAACTATGCCTTCAAGGCCATTATCAGAATACATTCAATATATAAACACCTCCACGATAAGTGGATCAAACCATACAATAACAATTCTACAATAATATGAAGTTAGGTCAACTTACCATCCTCCAAGGCCATGATCATCATTACTCAATTCTCCAACAATTCACCATCAATATGTATAGATAACAATAGAAATCAATAACACAATTAAATCTAAGCATAAAACAATCAACATCCATTCATAATCATAAAACCCACTTCATAAGTCAACTTTAGGAATTTAGAGAAATCATGGGTCCATAGAGTTTTTCATCTAAAAACATCAATGAAACATCAATATAATCTTAGTTTATCAATCTAAATCGTTTTATGCAAGAACCCATGAGATTGAGTAAGAATTAGGGTTTTTCATAAACTTTGAAAACTTGGAAACTCTTTTGAAATTGACTCTAGGGTGAAGCTTGCCCTATATAAAGGATCACCATACCTTTCACTAAGGATTCCCCATGAAATTTGATGAAGAAAGCTTGAAATCGCCCAAACCCTAGCTTCAATGGCTTCCTTCTTTTTCCTTGAGTTAGAGAGAGAAATATTTAAAAAGATGGAACTCTTTCGGTTTGATTTAGAGTTTTGGGGAAATAAGGGTTTAATGACTTAGTAAAAGACCTAAAACTATATATACTAATGATATAAACCATTTAAAATCAACCCCACTTAATAAACAATTAAAACGAAATTACCAAAAAACTCCAACTTGAGGCAGCCCGTCAGGGACCACGTCCATCTAAACGTGTCGTGAGGGGCACCATGGCTCGTGGTAGTGCCAGCGGTCCTTGAGGCAGTGTGCCTCCCCTCCTTGACAAACCCTCTAAGGCCAAGGCAATTCAACGAAAGCTCCCACAATCCATGGTTCACAGCACGAGTCGTGGTGAAGCTCGTCGACATAGGGTAGTAGCTAGGTAAGGTGCTTTTCCTCCCTTGCGCCTAACTGAACTCCAAGTCCACTTTCATGGACCTTCTATTATACCACAGCTCGTGGTGGTGCTCGTGGACTTTGGGACAGTAGCTCCCTCCACAAGACCAAACTCTCCCCAAATTAAGGCAACCCCATGAGACTTCCCATGGCTCGTGGTCAAGACCACGAGCTGTGAAGTGGCTCGTGAAGGGGTGCCTTGGCTTGGCACCAAACTTGAGCTTATTGCCTTTCCCCCACGGGTGGAACCACAGCTCGTGGTCACCACCACGGGTCGTGAAAAGCCTCGTGGTCTAGGGAGGTAGTAGCTAGGACTAGTTTTAGGTAGCCTAGGTTCCCAAACCATGGCCTACACCTAATACCCTTAGTCCTCGCCCTTAACTCAAGACGTTAATCCCCACATTTAGGCTCTAGTTTAGCCTATCATTTTTCGAGTCGTTACAATAAGTACAAGTTGTCTCTGAAAATCATATAAACATGAAGCCTCGCCAAATATAGACATAAACTGATAACTCCAAACTCCAGGAGATCACCATAGTCTTCGAAACTCCAAGATGATCCGCACGACTCAAAATCAATGGTGATAATTCAAACTATGATCTACAGGGAGAAGTAGTGTAGTATTAGTCCCAAAAATGGTACCCAATAGACATCGATCGACTGACATCAAAAGATAACAAAAGCCTAAACAACAAGTAATAGGGAAAGCATAGCACAAGTAACTAAACATGAAATACTATGTTAGATAAGAGATAAGGAATAAAAACAGGTTAAAAAGGGTAAGAATCCGACTAAAGAACATACTTGGAACGCAAGCTAACAACCTATTCACAAGCAACTCAAATAAAACCAACTATCAAGGATCAAGAGAACTCACAAACCCAATTATAGAACCAAGGCCTATCAACTATTAAATAATCAATAAAGAGAACAAAATATAGTCAAATAATAACCTAACCTAACCCCATAATCCCGGAAGGTACAAAAAATATACATAACCTAACAAACCCCAAAAGTTGAAGGGTACACTAAACAAACAAGTATATTGGTGATAGATGATGCATATGAATGCAGGGTGATTAGTAGGACCATCAGTGACAATCCAAACCTCTAACCATAGGTAAAAACCTTGAATTATAAGCATTAATATTGAACTAGAAGTAACACCTTCAAACTATAACCATCAGCCTCAAATCAGAAGTAACAAGCTTGAACCGTGAGCATCGTCCTCAAACCAGAAGTAACAACCTTGAACTGTGAGTAACCATTAATGGGGCCGCCCAACCAGTCAGTAAACTCCCAGGGGAGTCAGTCTTAAGCTAGCAAGAGTAAATCTGGGGGCACTAGCAAGAACATATGCATGCAACAAAAGGTGTTGACGAGCCAACTAGTCAAGTATAAACTAAGCACATAACAAATGCCTCTAATATCTCAAGTAGAAAAAGGAGCACGTCCCTGAAGTCTCGTAATCTAAAAAAAATACTAAGTTAAGTGATCTAGGTGGTACGACTCTCATTAAAACAAGTTTATAAAAAAAGCTGAGTAAAATTGTATTTCTTCATGAACAGTAAAAATACCAATGCATGAGCCGGGACCATACCACAAAACTCGTGAGAATGAACAAACAATTTAATGGATGCCATCACCAACATTCAATCAAAGAACTCCAAGTCAAACTAACATAAGGTCAAACAAACCACGCTACTAAAGTAGAGAGTACTAACTTAGGATCCAACTAGTCCTTGCATACGACCTCGAGCCTAAAAATATAATCAAGTTCAATAAGGATACGATAAACCTTCCACTAAACAACAAGCGAAGGGATCAAAGAAAATATTTCAAATCAATAAAGGGGGAACTAACTCAAAGGACAACACCGTATTCCATTCATACCGCTCCAGTCCATTATTGAGCATTACTAGGACCAACCCTTGGCTACGATAAGCCACAAAGGTCACAACAACCAACACATGGAAAATGACCCTAAACGAGCCCTATAGGGAGCAAATCATAATTGCGGGCGCAATAAACCACAACCCAAAGCATCTAAGGTCCTGCCTATTCTAAGGCCATAATGTATCAATCCTAGCAAGGATAAGAAAGATCATCTACACCACAAGTGAGGCTACAAGCCTAAACTAAGGTTCCCAACACCGACAATAAGCCAAAGGCTCTTTACAAGGTCAAGAAAAGATGGAATGGAGAAAACAATCTAGTGTACGATGAATACAATTTAAAATCACATGTACTCTATACTACACATTATCTAAGAAGCTCTATCAAGAAAGTAGATCAAATCTTACCTCAAAGCCGATCACAAGCATTTTGAATCAACCATACAAGAGTTATCCACTTTTGAAACACTTGCAAACACCACCATGCTATCAATTTATCGATGAGTTACAACAGATGTTTAGACACTAATATTGAAATAATTGGAGACGGAACAAAAATTGATTTAAAATGGGAATGTGGGATCCATATGGGAAATCCTAAAATTGACTCCATGAAAAGGTCCTACTCGACTAACCAAGCTTGTGCCCCGAAATGGGGCTCAATTCCATGTCTTAAATAGTCAAAATACACAAAAGCACCAAAATTCACCATTAAAGAAAATTAAAAATGAGTTCGGTAGCACCTTCAGGGTATAAATTAAGTCAAATGGGGAGTCCCCGATATTTCCAAAACATTTAAACCTGTAGCCACACAAAAACCCAAACCAGTGCAATTGAAATTAGACCAATCGGAGCTCTATAGCTCAAGCAATCACATTTTTTAAATGAGGCTTGAAGCTGAAATATCACTATTTAAATAATAGAATCCCTTAAAGGGTATTTCTAGTTGCTAAAAGTCTTAATTCTAGTCATTAAAGGCCTGCACCAGCAACACCAAATTTAGCTATTTTTCAAAGTCTCAGAACGCATCCTCAGATTTGTTCAGGACCCGATAAAAATAAACCAAATATGCTACCCCAGTAAATTTAATATTCCATACTTCTTGAAATCATCGAAACCTCCATCCAAGGTCATCTTAATGAAAACTGGGACTCACATTCAAGTTCTATTTTTAGACAAATTCCACAAAAAGACTCAAAATGAGACCTAAAGCCTCGGGAATTGCACAAAAGGTCGTTCTAGGCCAAACTCGTTATTTTGGAGCTAACCGCGCGGACAAAACTCTTATTCTAGCATGTTTACCAAGAATGTTGATTGAAGTAAAACTTTAACTTAAGCTTCCAAGTTAAAACACCTAGCGATACAAACTCACACTGGAATTCTCGAGGCATGAACAAACCATGCCCCTTGCCTAAAATGGCCCTTCTAGAGTTGATGGAACAGTCATAATTGCAATTTGAAGCCGTCTACATGAACTTTTGATCGAAGCCAACGGTTGAAGTTTCAAACGCTCCAAAATACATAACATCCACAAAACTCAAACAAACAACCCCGTGACCAGATGGTTAGTCCCATCAAGTCATAACTGACCTGGGGTTGCTACTAGAAGGCTCTAAACATTGAAAATATGAGAAAACAAAGAAAATCACCTCGAGGGCCATTACAACATTCACTATTAAAAGGACTTCTGTTTGTGAAAGTAGAAGGTTAGTCACACCTTGAAGGCAAAAAAAGATGAGGATATTGGGTCGGCTTGCTCCACCATAACCTCTGACGCCCTCTGGAATCAAACAACACCAATAAAGAACTTAGGCTAAGAGGAAACTCTTTAAGTTCACTTCAGAACTCCAAAAGCTCCTCCATTTTGTTTTTGGTCTCCAACTCTTGCCCAACTGAACTGAACTTGAAAGGAAGTACGAAATTCAACTGGGAAGACTAACACCACATGAAAACTAGAGAATTGAGCTAACAAAGAACCATGGTACATGCAACCCAACTAACATATCAAAATACTCATCTTATGATCCATATCTAAAATCTTCTAACCACCAAGAGCGTCCTGTTTGTCCTTAGATAACTTTAACATCTCCTGCACCAATTGAAATCCACCAATAAGAGGGAACAACACAAACCTCGCAAGAAGTACATACTCTATCTAACAGTCGAGGAATAACAACTTCTAAAACAAGGAACTCAACCTAGGACAAAAACCAAAATCTACTCGTGCGTCTCATAAACTCACAAATTAATCTGCATCACAACCTTTTAAATCTAACTATGTTAATCCGAAGGACGACCATCTTATGAGCGATAAGTCTGAACTGATCCCTGCTCCAATGACCTTCACCAAGCAAATTAACTTCTTTAAAAAAATTACACCATGAGCCCACAAGATTCTATGCAACCACAAATATTCACTGACTACCGTAGTCTAAGGGAAACCAAGCTGGCAGGTAGCATATAATCATAATCAACTTGCCGATAGTGTCCCAAAGAAACCAAACCCCATCACGACCCACACAAGATACCAAACATGACAAAAGAAAACCACACATCTTGAACTAGAACCAACTCATAGATTCCACAAATTACTTTGACCCCATCTTGAAGATGAACCTTGTTAGAAAATTTCTATTTTCCAATCGAGCTAAGGTCTAAACCACCAATGAACACCACCAGTCTGACTAGAATTTACACTCAAGCCTTGAGAGCTATCAACACAATAACAACAGCAACAATAAGGCCCAACAAGGGATCACACCTTCAGATTCTGGCTAGCCAAAGAAAACTCCAGGACCCCAAGAAGTAGGCGAGTCCAAATAGATTGAATGATAAAAAACATAACTCCGCAATCGAGAAAACATTAACGCAAAGAAATATGCAACCAAAAAGGACTATCACACTAAAGAAGACCAACTACCTAACAGAGAACTCCAAAAACTAGCAATCTCCCAACTACTACTCAAAAGGGATGACACCCAACAAGGCCAACCTCCCAAGCCAACCATACCCAATAACTTGTCAAATCTCAAATGGGGAAAATCTTGTATAGCCACATATTAAACAAGGATAAGCATCATAGAAAATATTTACATCAAGGACTGCAAAAAGGGAAACAAAAAATTCCAAGGCTACAACCGTAACAAGACTATCAAGGCAACAACATGGGGACTTACTCAACCACTACTCGCAATCAAAGAAGCACACCATAGTTTATCCATTACTAACAGAAATAAACTATAGAGGGAAAAACACATATACGACCCTCAAATCAAGGTGCCATAACATGCAAGTTATAGATGACAAGCCAAATAAACCCGAATGGGCATGAAAACCCATAATAATAAAAAATAAGAACTAAAGGGGTAAAACCATAAAATCCCTTCCAAGAAAGAATAGTTGAAGCCCTGTCCTCTAGCCGTCCCACAAAAATATAGAATAGATCATGCCCAACCTCAACTTGAACACCTAAAGTAGTAGTAGTAAAATAAAAGGCATAACCTCTAACCAAATGTGTGGAAAACACGCGAGACTGCTCTAATTGAATAACTCTCATAACGGTCCTATGCTGAGACGCGTTTTAGATCGAGGGCCATGCTCCCCACAAATACAATAAGGTTCAATCACCCTAGCCTAGGGAGTGTCAAATGTTTACAATGCCCAAAAAATCAACCCTCACCATAGGCACTCCCTCGACCAGTGTTCAAACCCTCTAGAATTATAGAAAATTCTATAGTCTAATGCCCAACATGGAGAATGTGATGAGCTTCCCTAGCTTTCTCTGCAAATTTAGAACCATTCCAAGCCAATTGTACTGGGGCCTGCAATACTCTCTAGCATATCCCACCTCACAACACTCATAGAAACCATCATTGACATCAACCTTCTATGAAAACCCAACAAGAGTAACTAAAGACCTAACACTTGGAGGTCTAGATTTACCATCAAATGAACTATGGCCTAAACTCTACCTATCGCAGGCACCATGACATACCTCAAAAGCCCAAGAAAGCTGAGATCCTATCACCGAAAGGCCTGATAGGTCGAGAAAAATGTTGACCCTCGCTCAACTGATACCCAGTTTAAAGTGGAATATTGTCACATTTGTAATGATGCTGAGGCCTCTTACCATTATCTAATTCTCAAGGTATACATGTTCCACAACCTTGACATGATTAAAAACCTACCGAAAAATAGACCCCGCTGATATCAGATGCTCTGACATCAATAAAAGTTGCAAGGCCAACTCTCTAATGAACCCATAATTCAACTCCTGATCCGAAGGAAACAATATGGGACTATGATCAACCTATTCCAAAAATACCAATACAAAGTCTAAAATGGATGATGAACCCTACTAGGGACCAATTTACCATTTTCCTCTATGAAATGTACCCGCTGTACCAAGAAATACACTTGTTTGAGGTGTACCCTCGAAGAAGCCTGAGCCTCCTAACACTGAATCACAAAGATTCGAGGGAGTCAATTATCCAGTCCAAGCCTAGGCTACCCATATACTTTAGAAATGATGAAAAATACTTGTAACCTCAAGGTCCATTCTCGACTAAGGCCCTAAAATCCGACCATGTGCTGAAACTCTGGTCAGATGTGTTGATGCTCTATCCACCTCCATCGAATACTTCATGTTATGCGTCTATGAGAGTGTGGATTACAAAGAAACAGTTTTATAGGTTAACTGAAGAAAAAGCAAATGATAAGGAGTTAAGAATAGAATTTCCTAAGAATGCCCAATATCCTCCCTAAGGTAGGATACAAATGTCTCCACACCGATCTTCATGACTGTACTAGGGATTTTATCTCATACCAACAATGTCAGTGAACCTAGAGCTCTAATACCAAACAGTCACAACCTGATTTCTTAGATCATAATGGCACCAACTACACCCCCACCAGTAGGTAAGCCTAAACTTTAGTCTGGAGTCATGAGAAATGGACTGCCAAGAGAAACACAATACAAAAAGAAGTCAAAATCTTATAACAACGCAAAGAAAGGGTAATGAATAGAAATGCAATACAAGAAACCATCCCAAGACCTAACATAAGTCAATAAACGAGCATCTACTCCAAAATAAGAGTACAAGGATTTACATATACATTATAAGTACAAGTGGTCTCTGAATATAATATAAACAATAAGCGTAGCAAAAAATAGACGGAAATCTAACACTTCGAATGCTAGGAGCTCACCTTAGTCTCTGAAAGTCCAAGATGCTCCACACGACTCCAACTGAACAATGATAACTCAAACTATGATTTGTTGGGAGTAGAAAAGTAGTATGAGTACCAAAAATTATATTCAGTAGGCATGATTTAATAGAGCTTAAAAGAGAACATAAGCATAAACAACATGTAATAAGGAAAACATAGCATAAACAACTAAACAAGAGATACTAATGTACATAAGCAATAACGAACATAAATAAGATACAAAGGGTAAGAATTCGAGTAAAGAACCAACCTGGAACATAAGCCAACCACATATTCGCAAGAAACTGTGATACAACCAAATACCTAGGATCAGGAGAATTCACAACCACAATTCTAGAACCAAAGCCTATCAGCTATAAAATAATCAATAACAGAGAACAAAATATAGTCGAACAATAACCTAACTAGACTTATAAGCTTGGAAGGTACAAGCAAAAAACATAACCCAACTTACCCCATAAACTGAAGGATACAATCAACATAAAAGTATACTGGTGATATGTGATGCATATGAATGTAGGGTGAGCAGTGGGACCATCAGTGACCATCCAAACCTCTAACCAAATGTAATAGTCTCAAACCGGAAGTAAAAGCCACAAACCATGAGCATCAACCTCAAACCAGAAGTAATAGCCTCAAACTGTGAGTATCCTATAATAGGGCTACCCAGTTAGCTAGTAAATTCCAACGAGCATCAGTTGCACAACTACCAAAGAGTAAACATAGGGATGCCAGCAAGACCAAAAGCATGCAAGAAAGGGAGTTGCTGGTAGGCTAGTGAGGTAAAAATCAAGAACCTCCTAGATGCCTCTAATTTATAATGTACAAAAGGGAGCTGGGATCTTACCACAAAACTTGTGAGAATGAACATAATGCAATGCATGCCATCACTAGCTTTCAAACAAGGCACTCCAACTCAAACAAATATAAGGTCAAATAAATCTCGCTACCAAAGCAGAGAGTAGAATTTCGGGTATGTTTTTACTTTTTAATTTACGATTAATGTTTTTTAATAATTTCAAGATATTTATGACTTTAGTCTTATGTGAAGTGTAACACCCCGTAGTCTAGTAGACAACTAGGGCTAAGCATGAGGGTAACAAGCCAAGACAAGGGGCAAGAGTTAAGGAGAAAGAGCAAGGGCCAAAACTGCCCAAGCTTCCCCCAAGCACTGCACCACTTCACGACCACGACCACGGCCAGTGGTGAGGACCACAATTCACGGCGTGGCTCATGGTGGCTAAGGAAGTGGCTTCCCTTGAGGATTCCCAAGATGGCTCACTTTCACGAGACACTTCACGACAAGTGGTGAAGACCACGGCTCGTGGGAAGGCCCGTGAAGATGCCTTCAAATCTTGGAGGCCAAGACAAGGTGGCCTAGCCACTGGACCAAGGACCAAGGTCAGGACCACGACCAGTGGTGAGGACCACAACTCGTAGAGCATGCCGTGAAGCGTGGCACTTGGCTGCCCAAGTAAGGGCTTTTTGTGAAATTCCTATTTTAAGTGGGCATTAAGTGAGGTCATTTTGCCTAGGCTTTGTACACCAATAACGGATTTTAACCATTTAAACTTTAATTTTCAAGATATTATTTCCAAAAACCCAAAAGAATCACAAAGTTCATCCTCTCAAATATTCTCTCTCTAGAACTAGAAGAAGAAGAAGAAGAAGAATTAGAAGAAGAGGAGGAGGAGGAGGAGGAGTAGGAGGGGGAGGAGGAGAAGGAGGAAGAAGAGGAAGAAGAAGCAAAATAAGAAGAGGAGGAATAAGAAGAAGAGGAAGAAGAGGAGGAAGAAGAAGAAGAGGAAGAAGAAGAAGAAGAAGAAGAGGAATAATAATAATAATAAGAAGAAGAAGAAGAAGAAAAAGAAGAAGAAGAGGAGGAGGAGGAGGAGGAGGAGGAGGAGAGGAAGAAGAAGAAGAGGAGGAAGAAGAAGAAGAAGAGGAGGAAGAAGAAGAAGAAGAGGAAGAAGAAGAGGAAGAAGAAGAGGAAGAAGAAGAAGAGGAGGAGGAGGAGGAGGAGGAGGAAGAGGAAGAGGAAGAAGAAGAAGAACAAAAGGAGGAGGAGGAGGAGGAGGAGGAGGAGGAAGAGAAGAGGAGGCAGAAGAAGACGAAGAAGAAGAAGAAGAAGAAGAAGAAGAAGAAGAGGAGGATGAGGAGGAGGAAGAGGAGGAAGAGGAGGAGGTGGAGGAGGAGGAGGAAGAGGAAGAGGAAGAGGAAGAGGAGGAGGAAGAGGAAGAGGAAGAGGAAGAGGAAGAGGAAGAGGAAGAGGAAAAGGAAGAGGAAGAGGAATAAGAGGAAGAAGTAGAGGTATACGAAGAAGAAGAAGAAGAAGAAGAGCCTCCCTATTCTAATTATTGTTTCTTACAATGTTGTGGTTTATGATGAATGTTGATCCAATTGAGTGCATAATGATTTTTGTGATTGAATTAGCATTAAATCATGTTTTTATGAAGAATTTACATATACGAATGCCTAAACGATGTCAAGAAAGATGCCATTGAAGTAAGTGGGTTTTATACCTTGAAAGGAGAAATTGAGGATTTAGAGATAATCTGCTATGATTGATGGTATGTATTGTAGATTGCTAGAGATTAGGGCATATAGATATGAATTGAATTAGATTAAAGTATGCATGTTGAATCAAGATTGGTAATGCTTGAGATTAAGCTTATATGATTAGAGTTGTTTAAGAATGAAGCATGTGAGTAGAATGCCTTGAGATTTACAAGTCCATGGATGAAGGACTTTACCCACCTAATCTACATAATAAATGTTTGAATGTTGGAAGTGATACAATCACATGAGTTATAATGAAATCCATGTCTAATTCTAGAATTCTAGATGTGATGATTGAAAGAAAGACTTGAACCTCAAGGAGGTAAAGTATGAGATTATGCATTTTCTATGAAATATATGCAATTGTATTAATGATGCTTTGAGATTAAAGTTTCTATGTTGTTGTTGTTGTGTTGTTGTTGAAAGGACATTCTCATATGCACACCTATGCATGAACATGAAAGGTTTTCTAGGATTCTATGGTTGAAAGGCTTTCTCACCCAATTGAATCTAAAAGCTAGTAATCATGGATGGTGAAAGATTTTCTCATGCAAGATCTAAAGAATTATCTTAGTGATGTAACTTGAAGTTGTGATATGAAATCCCTTCATGCATAACTTGAATTGGTAGGACAAGACCATTCATGGTAGCTTGAGTAGAAAACCTCATAGTAGCCTTGGATTGAGAAATCGTACCCTTTCTAAAGTTAGTTTGAACTAGCATAATAGAATGCTTTCATGGTAGAATGACTTGGTTAGGCCAAACCATTTCATTGGTAGCTTGGATTGAGTAATCGCACCCTTCTTTGAGTAGCTTGGACTTGCATAAGATCATGTTTTCCATGGTAGCTTGGTCTAGCATAAAATGGTGCTTTTCCTTGGTACCCTGAATTGGTAAATCGTAACCATTCATGTGTGATGACTTGTTGTGGACTAAGTAAAGAAGTACTTTCCATGGATAGTAGCAAGAGCTAAAGAGGGACTAGTCTCTAATCAAAGAAGTATGTTTACGATAAATCAAGGTTACTTCAAGGAAATATCGTAAGTATGTTTTACTTTGAGATATGCTTGTATAGTGTATTACTAGCTTGGATTGTTGCTAGAGTTTCTTTCCTTGATATGAATGACTAAAGGTGATTTTCCATTGTCTATGAGAAATGAGCTAAGAATGAGAAATAAAGGTGATGAACATAAATAATGGCCCAAGGTGGTCTACTTAGCATGGGTGAGATTTATGGGGTCTTATCCATGTCTTGTTGAGTATGCTTGAGGTACTTATGAAGTGTTCCTCTTACATTATGATGATACAAGTATTGATTATGCCTATGACTATGTTCTTATCTCTTAAACTTATGGCTTATGTCTTATGTCGACTAATTCTTATGTTATGCCTATGTTGATGATTTATGCTAGCTATCATATTTAGTACATTTTGTACTAACACATACTTTTGCCTACATTATATAAAACGTAGGGTCCAGCTACGTTGACTTCCATCCCCATGGCTAGGATCTTAGTAGAAGCAAGGAGTTGAAGTTTGGTGAGTCCTCATTGTGTTCGAGGAGATAGTCACCTTGTTCTTATGTCTTTCTTTTATGTTTAGAACTATTGTATGGGCTGTGTCCCAAAGATCTTCATGTTTAGATGGTTTGAGACAAAGGTGTAATAGATTTCCGCTCGTTTTATAAAGACTTTGATATTATAAAAAATGTTTTAAATTTCAACATCATTTCTATTTACTATATGTAATGATATTCTAAGTGGCTTTTATGATGCATATAAGGGTCTTGTACACCTTGTTACATCTAGGGGTACCCCTGGGTCATGACATGAAGAATGAAAATCACTATTTCACAGCTCAAATTAATTTTTGTCTTAAGTATATATCATAATATATGAGGTCCAAAAGGGGGGGGGGGTACATTTGTGTGTAAAGTAGGGGTTCCGATTGTTCAGTATAGTACAATATTCTAATCAGTATTAGCCTCTTGATGAATATCTCGGTCTAGATTAAAGTGATACTCAAATTATTATTTTCTAGTTTATAAATTATGGCTCTTGCAACTTTTAGTCATATGTTTGAACTTCATAATCCGTGTCTGTCAAAAAATTACATTAGACTTTCTTCTGTGTTTTTCAAACATAGCCCACGGAATGAGAACATCTTTTATAGTGTTGGATGAATTTTAATTAAAGTTATATTCCATATTCTTATTGAAAGTATGTGATTGTATGTCCTCTTATTGGTTTTGCGTACTTTAATTTTTAGGAATTTTCTTCAAGTGTATAGAAATAAAAAAGAAAGAATAACTGATAATCAGTTAAAAAGTTTTTTTCATTATATTGATGTATTGCATGAAAACTACATATATACCTAATTGAGAAATATATAGATTGAATTCATTGTACGTTGTTTTAGGACATGGAGCACATGAAAGTTATATCTTATATTCTTCTTCTCATTTTTCGCTATTAACTAATAGATATCATGTAAACTATATTGATGAGTTGGTATATTGCCGACTAATTAGATTCAAATTCTTCAATTATTGCCATGTTTTAATCCTTATTGAAGGAGTTTTAGGCCCTAGTTCTCTTGTATGTATGCATTACATGGAAAAACATTTATGATGTATTTGAAGCCAAAAGGCACCAAAGCACACCGGTTTGGAATGGGTGTCCGACACAAGCTAGCATGCATATAACCGACTAAACGTCGGCTCGAATGGGCCATTACAACATTCACTAGTAAAACGAATTTTGTTTGCGAAAGTAGAAGGGTAGTCACACCCTGAAGGAAAAAAGATGAGGATACTAGGTCGGCTTGCTCCACCCGACCCTCGACGCCCTCTCGGATCAAAGAACACCAATGAAGAACTTAGGCTAAGAGGAAAATCCTTAAGTTCTTTTCAAAACTCCAAAAGCTCCACAATTTTGTTTTTGGTCTCCAACTCTCGCCCAATTGAACTGAACTTTGACAGGAAGTACCAAACTCAACTGAGAAGACCATCACCACATGAGAACTATAGAATTGAGCCAACAAAGAACCATGGTACATGCAACCCAATTAACAAATAAAATTACTCATGTTATGATCCACATCTAACATCTTCTAGCCACCAAGAGCATCATGTTTGTCCTTAGCTAACTTGAACATCTCATGCACCAATTGAAATCCACCAATAGGACCTCACAACACAAACCTCGCAAGAAGCACATACTCTATCTAACCATCGAGGAACGACAACTTCTAAAACAAAGAACTCAACCTAGGACAAAGACCAAAATCTACTCGTGCCTCTCAAAGACCAACAAATCCATCTGCATCACAACCTTTTAAATCTAACCATGCTAATCCGAAGGACGACCATCTTGTGAACGATAAGTCTTACTGATCCCTGCTCCAATGACCTACACCAAGCAAATTAACTTCTTTAAGAAAATGATACCATAAACCCACAAGCTGCTATGCCACCACAAATAGGCACTGACTACCGTAGTCTAAGGGAAATCAAGCTGGTAGGTGACATATAGACATAATAAACTTGCTGATAGTGTCCCAAAGGAACCAAACCCCATCACGAACCACAAAAGATACCAAGCATGATAAAACAAAACCACACATCCTGAACTAGAACCAACTCATAGATTCCACAAATTACTTTGACCATATCTTTGAAGATGAACCTTGTTAGAAACTTTCCATTTTCCAACCAAGCTAAGGTCTAAACCACCAATGAAAAATGCCAGTCTGACTAAGTCCTCGAGAGTTATCAACACAACAACAACAATAAGAATAAGTCCTAACAAGGGATCACACCTCCAGATTCTGGATAGCCAAAGAAAACACTAGGACCCCAAGAAATAGACGAGTCCAAATAGATTGAACGAGAAAAAACACAACTCTGCAATCGATAAACCACTAAGGAAAAGAAATAAGCTACCAAAAAGGACTACCACACTAAAGAAGGCCAACTACCTAATAGAGAACTCCAAAAACTAGCAATCTCTCAACTACTACTCAAAAGGGATGGCACCCAACAAGGACAACCTCCCAAGCCAACCATGCCTTATAACACTCAAATGTCAAATGGGTAAAAGCTTGTATAGCCACCTATCAAACAAGGATAATCACCAAAAAAATATTTACATCAAAGACTACAAAAAGGGAAACCAACAATTCTAAGGCCACAACCATAACAAAACTATCAAGGCAAAGACACGGGGAGTTACTCAATCACTACTCCAATCAAAGAAACACACCCTAGTTTATCCACTACTAACAGAAATCAACTACAGAGGGAAAAACACATATACAACCCTCAAATCTAGGTGCCATAACAAGCCAGTTATAGATGACAAGTCAAATAAACCCGAATGGGCATGCAAACCCATAATAATACAAAATAAGAACTGAAGGGGTAAAACCATAAAATCTCATCCAAGAAAGAATAGTTGAAGCCATGTCCTCTGGCCATGCCACAGAAACATAGAATAGATCGTTCCCAAGCTCAACTTGAAAACCTAAAGTAGTACTAGTAAAACCAAAGGCATAACCTTATACCAAATGTGTGGAAAACCTGCGAGACTGGTCTAATTGAATACCTCTCATCAGAGTCCTATGCTGAGAAAAGCTTTAGATCAAGGGCCATGCTCTCCAGAGATACAATAAGGTTCGATCACCCTAGCCTAGAGAGTGTCACATGTTTGCAATGCCCAAAAAATCAGCCCCCACCAGAGGCACTCCCTCGACCAGTGGTCAAACCATCCATAATTATAGAAAATTTCTATTGTCTAAATCCCGATAGGAAGCATGTGATGTGTGATATACCGTGAGTTTACGATATTTCTAATACATTTCACTTACAAGTTGTGTGTGTCTAGGGCCTTTTAGTATTGGTTTTTATGTGTTTTTATCATATTTTGCAGGAAAGATGTTCAGGCGCGGAAGTAAAGAGACAGCTGAAAGGG
>JAJOOS010011537.1:0-34170 GCA_029582725.1 Solanum chiquidenum | reverse complement strand
AGTAGTTGGGTATGTCCGGTGCAGTGCGTGCCTAAAAAGGGAGGTATGATTGTGGTTCCAAACGAAAGAAATGAGCTTGTTCCAATGAGGCCAGTTACTGGATAGAGAGTTTGTATGGATTACCGAAAGTTGAATGCATGGACTGAAAAAGACCATTTTCCCATGCCATTCATGGACCAGAAAGGTAAATGCTGTGAATTACTTAACTAGAAACCCACCACCAGTTCAAGAATGTTACTATGAAGAGGATGCTTATGCGGTAAATGATCAGACGGGGGGTTTCCGACCAAATGCCAAAGGACAATTTAAGGAAAGTTTGTTTCAGGCACGCGTCTTCATTCCATGAGACTGGCTTACAGACCGTCGATGGATCTACGGTCCGTAAGTCCCTTCCGTCAGCCAGTACTTAGCAAATATTTCAGCTTTCAGAAACCAGCTTCTCTGAAGCAAATGACGAATGTACAGGACGGACCGTAGATTGATCTACGGTCCGTCAATCCCCTCCGTAGCTCCATACTTAGAATCTTCAAAATTAGGTACTGGAACCCTCGCAGTATCCATCTACGGATCAATAGTACGGTCCGTAGATTTATCTACGGACTGTCAATGGGCACCGTGGTTCCACACTTGGTCAGATTTCCCTGATTTGCCTCCATGCCTTGGCTGCTGATCTACGGCCACCATCTACGGAGCATCAATAGACCTACGGTCCGTAGATCACTCCGTAGATACCCTTTTCTGCATCCCTTTCAGCTATCTGTTTACTTCCGCGCCTGAATATCTTTCCTGCAAAATATGATAAAAACACATAAAAACCAATACTAAAAGGCCCTAGACACACACAACTTGTAAGTGAAATGTATTAGAAATACCGTAAACTCACGGTATATCAGTACAACCTTAGGATGCCATATGATTGATTCATTCTAAGAAGGAATTAGGGTGTAGTAAATAAACCACAAATAGTAACGAGTAGCCACATGCAAATACTTCGTCTCAATCACCACACCTGCCTCTAGCCAAGGGTATTAGAATCGCTCAGCAACGGGGCCAACCGCCCTTTCAACTCCTCTAGAGTTTTCGTCTTGACCATGTAAGGCTAGGAATATATGGTGCATGTAGTGCAGTCCATAAAATTATTGATATAAGTCTCACTGCATTTTACTCTCTTACCTCGCCTCTTTATAATCCACTTGTAAGATCCCATACTTTTTTCTCTATTATTGCATAATATGTGTAGTGTAGTTTTTCATGGTTATATAAGATGTATATGACTTGGTATCATTCATTGGAGATTAGGATTGCAAATGGGTGGAATTATCAAGGAACTAAACTAATGTTTTAGGTCAAAGGGACCCCTCAAACAAAGTTCTACATTAAAGAAATGGCTCAGGTAGAACTTCGCCTGTTTGAAAGGTTAAAATTATCTCATACCTTGGGGTAAGCCTATGAGTGTATAACATTCTAATAATAATCTATTATGATGTATTATAATAGCACAAGGTTCGTATGTTATACTTTGAAGTCAAGAAAATTAGCGAAACTAAGGTCGGCAAAAGTTATCTAAGTTTCTTTCATAATATTTTCTTAACTTTGGGTCAAATATCTTGGATGTTCTCTCCCAATATATAAAGAGTTAGAAGGCCCATGACCTAACAAATTGAAGGCATATGATTCTACTTTGCAACACAATCCTGTATCTAACCTACATGAGACAAAAAAGTTACAAGGGTTTTACTGCGGACTGTCGGGGCAGAATTCAGGTCGCGATCTGGAGATTGTTTAAGAAGGGTCTATGAACTCAGGTAAATCTTAGCACCGCTTTTCATCCACAAAGTTATGGACAGGAAGAACGTACTAATCAGACGGTTGAGGATATGTTACGTGCTTGTGTGCGGGATCTTCAAGGAAGTTAGGATCAACATCTACATCTTATTGAGTTCTCTTATAATAATAACATTCAAGCTATTATTCAGATGGCCCCTTATGAAGCACTATACGGGTGGAAGTGTAGGTCCCTGGTCGATTGGTTTGAGCTCGAGGAAGCAGATTTACTAGGTCCAAATCTAGTCCAACAAGAGATTTAAAAGGTTAAGCTTATTTGATGTTCGACGATGGAACTTAGATTTTGATGTAGAATATTGAGTTTTCCTGAAAGTATCACCTATGAAGGGCATCATGCGATTTTTAAAGAAAAGGGTAGCTCAATCCTAAGTATGTGATGAGTCCACGATTTGGGCTCTTTTAGGGCTATATTTTGATAGATTTAGTGTCCTCAAATGCATATTTTGTCTCAATAACTTATGAAAAGCCTTGAGTTTCAGGTATTTGGATTTAGAGACAAAGCATGAACAGTATTTGGGCAAAAAGGAACAAAGAAAGTAAAAGGAATGAAGAAATGAAGACCTGATAATCAATGAAACCTAGAGTTACATAGAGCTGGAGCTAAAATGGGGGAGAATTTGGCTAGCAACAACTATATTCGACGTATCACCGATCTAGTCAACGAAGGATAACCAAGTCACCAAAAGTGCAAAAGAAGATTCAAGCAACTGCTGATGACCGAGACCGAAGGATAAAAGGTGAATCACAGAGTCATTCGGCAATCCCAACCTAGATCGCCTAAAGTCACAGTAGTCAGTCTAAGAAAAGCAAAAAATGAAGGTGAGATGAAGTGTAATCGGTGATTCGCCGATCCGTCACCGATACCCGACTTACTTTACCGAATAGTCTTGAGCAGTGACACTTCAGACTTGTTCAAATTAGTTTTGGCTAGAGAGAGAAATTCATTTAGAAAGGGAGGTAAGAATTACTTAGAGAGAAAACACTACCAAAGGGTTTAGTGGGTGATTTTTAGAAGGATTTTGAGAGAGATTTTGTAAGAGAGGAGATTATCAATTGATTTTCATCTATAATTCTCATTTTGTACCCAACTATGGGAGTGATAATTGATTTTGATCTTCTTAATTATGAAAGGAGTGGCTAAAGCCCTTCTACTTTGGTTTTTGATCATGAGGCCAATTGTTGAATTCACTTAGTGGGTGTTTGTTAGTTACAAAGAATGGTGTTAATTTGAAGTGGGTCTAAGTTGTTTTTGTGTTTCAAGGTTGAATTGTACTACTTCGTGTATCAATTTCAGTATTGTGCACTTGCTCAACAGAGAGGTGTGCAACCAAGGTGGCAATCTTAGCATCCTTACTAGTGGGTTTCCTTGGTTTCAGCTCGAGAGAGTGAAACAAGTGACCCTTCCTTTGTATCCAGCTCGACAGAGTGGATTTGATGATAGGGTAAAGAGCTGGGCCTCTATCAATTGGTGTTGAAGTTCAAGAGAATTCAACATAGAAAAGTTAATTGTTCGAGTGAAAGTTACTTTATATATGGTTCGACCTACCCACAACAAATTATCCCATTATGAGCAGTAATGTCTATCCATTTCATTGAGATTCAATATTTGGCTGATCAATTCCCCAAGCTTCACTCTAATATTTGATTGCTTGTGTTGAAGTGTAAATTTGGATTGGTAGTTAAAACTCGAAATTTTAGATTTGAACATTAATTGTGCAAGAATTTATTTGATTGAAAAGATTGTAATTGTACCTTTATTATTGAATTTGAAGGAAGTACTAGTCCCTGTGGGATCGACCCCAACTCATGTAGTTGTGTTATTATAGTGATGAACGATCGTTGGCATTTAGTATTGGATGAAATCCCTTGAAACGTTAATCAAAATGGCGCCGCTGACGGGGAGTAGCATTACATAGAATTCTTTGATTGAAGATTTGACACTCTCAAATTCATTTGTTGTAGTTGAAGTAGTTTCGGCTGCTTTGTGTAGGTATTGGTTGGACTACGTAGAAGTCAACATGAGTGAGGAAGAGATGAATGACAGCCAAACAGGTCATCGAGAGGGTATAGACGACATCAATAGTGTCTACAACCCAGCTCAATCGGGTGGGATGGGTGCAATTTTCATCCCACAGACTGATGAGAATGTGATGTTTGAAGTCACTGGCACAACTCTTCATCTTCTCAAAATGGGGAGACTATATGGAGGGTTGGATCACGAAGACCCGAATGCGCATGTGAGAAACTTTATTGAGGTTTGCAGCCCTTTTTCATTCAAAAATGTTTCTCAAGAGTCAATTTGACTGCGGTTATTTCCATGGTCCTTAACAGGAGAAGCTAATAAATGGTTAGTCGAGTTACCAAACGATTCCATCACATCATGGGAGGATCTGGTTATAACATTTAACACAATATTCCTTCCTCCATCAAGGATGATAAAACTTAGAGACGAAAATCAAAGTTTCAAGCAACGGGAGGGGGAACTTATCAATGAAATGTGGGTGAGATTCAAGAATCTCCTACTTAAATTCCCAACTCATGGACTACCAAACGATTTTTTACTTCAATATTTCTATCGGAGTCTAGATTCGGTTAATAAAAGAGTGGTTGATCACTTGGTACGAGGAGGAATATTGTTTCAACCATGAGAGGTAGCTTCATTTCTTCTGGATGACATGGCTAGGATAAACCAAGCATAGTACACCCAAGAGGATTCATTTTCGATTAAGGCAAGAGAAACTTGATAAAGAGAGAGAGAGGGATGAGAACATAAAGAAGATTTTAACTCAAATGGAAGTTCTACAAGAGCACATGAAGAGGACATGTGGAGTGTTTAGAGTTGAGGAGGGTTGTTCTTTTGGTTACTCAAGGCCGGGGGAGAATCAAGGTTGGAACTCCAAGAGGTACGAGGAGGGTTTCTACGCAGGCTATCTACAGCGAGGAAGAAATCAAGGTTGGAACTATCATAAAGGAGAACAACAAAAGAGATACTATTAATATTGGGATGAGCAAAATGATTATTGGAGAAGGGAAGATGATTATGAGGAGAACCATACTCACTCAAGTGAAAGCCCAAAATTAAAAGGGAGTGCAAGCAGTCCTCAGGTGAATGACTTGTTGTCACGCATACTTGACAAAGTTGAAGGTTCAGATGATTTGTTGAAAGGGATGAAAGATGACTTTTTATCATTAAATAGTAAAGTGAACTCTCATGCCGACGCCATCAAGATACTCGAAGGACAACTGAGTTTATTATCAGCTCAGTTGAAACCAAAGATAATAAGGAAATGTTACGATAGAGGGCTGGATGAAGTTACTCGTAGCGGAAAGGTGGCATTAGGTAATGTGAAAGGAAATGAAGATACTCAAAATCATGAAGAAGGTGAAGGCATGGAGGAACAAGAGTCGCTTATTCATCATAACATTGTCAAAGAACAACAAAAGGAAGGGGACCAACACATTCAAATTCAAAAAATCATGCAACCCTTACCCAAAATACCTCCACCATTTCCCCAACTATTAAAGAAGAAAGATGATGATGAGAAATTCAAGAAGTTCTTGCCAATATTCAAGACACTATCAATCAACCTCCCCCTTGTGGAAGCATTATTGGCGGGATACGCCAAGTTCATGAAAGAGCTGGTCACAAAGAAGAAGAATTTGGATTTTGAGACAATTGAAGTTTACCATAGTTGTAGTGCAATATGACTAAGGAGCTGATCAAAAAGAGAGAAGATCCCGAGGCATTCATGTAGCGACCCTTCCGAAATAATAATAACTCACGAGATTTGTATGCATATATTGTCCTCACACTAGAAAAATGACATAAAAAGAATATTACCAACTTCCGAGTACCCAAACTAGGTCGTTCATGCTTCACACAATCATTCAAAATTAGTGGTAAATTTAATATAATACAAGACTTGGGCTTACACACCCAAAGAACAAAACATATAGTCATACTTATATTACAACCCATGGTGACATGATAAAATTAGTCCTCACAATTTCATGTAAATATACAACACATAGATCATGTACAAGTCCCAAGGTTTACACAAAATATAGATGACTATATGCAAATGTGATCATCCTTAAGGCTCTCAAAATTTCAATCTCCAATGGCCATCATCATGCATCCACTCGATCATTCCCTATGATAGAAACAATTATCGCTAAACATATAGCTTAGTGGTGTAAAAATATAGGTTCGGAGCCATCAGATTCACCAAGTTAACTTTCTCAAGTCATGGGCAGCACCATCGAACAAAATAAATAAATCAAGTAAACAATATATAAAGATATCAAGTTCGATATTTAGAGGTCCAAATGTCAAGAAGCTCATAGCACCATTTTTCAAGAGATTCAACAACAAGGCTCGCCGAATATATACATCATGTCGTCACACCAAGCACAAACAGGTATCAAGAAGGGACGATACCTTCTATCAAGAAGGATCAAAGCCCAATAATCAAGTGAACCAAGAACCATATTAAAAATGGCTTTCTAGTTCATACTTAAAATGGATAACTTCCATTCTTAAGACGGACTAAAAATCCAGAGTCAAGATGGAAAATGATCCGAATCAAGAGGCATGCCAATAGTGACAAAGTCACAGCCACAAGAAGGAAAAGGTCCCAACAAGAGTGCCAAGTAATCAAACAATCCGTACAAGTGGGCGAGTTACACAAGCGTCTTTAAAGTCTTAAAGGATACCAACACAACAATGCAAAGTGACAAGAGGTAACCAAGGTACCAAGATCAACTTTAATATATACCAGTAGTTAAAAGAGTGCAAGTACAAGTTTATACACAAACCTCAGTGCTTTAGCAAAGAAACAGTCCAACACAACTTCGCGAGTTCAGATCGTAGACTAACCAATGTTTCAAGGTCCTCAACTTGTTCACGAGTATATACAACCTTAAAAAATACAATTAAATAACTTATTTAATTCCTAGAAGCTCAATAATGTTGATGTAAAATAGGATTATCATAACAAGCAAGCTTGGCCTGTACAAATACGACTATGTTCCCAAAACAGTGATTTTGGCCAGCCTAGTACCTCATGTCGCAACTTAGATTTGAAAAGGAAAACGGCAAAACTAGACTTTATAACCTTCATGAAAGATGGAGATACATACCGTACGGTTGCAAACAAACAAGAATCACCGAAAAATATATTTTGTACAACAAGATATATTCAAAACACTAACAGTTGTTCATACAGGATTTGTAATTTTAAAATCTGGACAGAACTTGTCATATGTTGCATCCCATATTTCAAATCTATAACATATAAATTAGAGTTTTACATAAACTTAAGAGTTGTAGGGCTACAAATTATATTTCCAAATTATATTTATTCACTGTAAACAAAGTTTTAGAGAAAGCCATATGCATAAAATACCAAATACTACCCAGCTCAGAAACAAATTTCGTTACTCACCGAAAAGAAGTGTGTGTCTCGAATTCCAGCCAAAAGGGCCAAGTTTTTCTCTTAAGATTTTGAAGAACAATCTGTTTAGATATGTTTCTAAGGTTCTAAGACTTGAGGAAAACGAATTTACTAAAGGAGGAGTGAATATATATAGTCAAACATGTGATATTTATCACTTGCACAGCTGTCTCCTAAAGGTGGCAGCCCAAATAGTTGTGTGCTGCCCAAAAAGCATACATATACACCAATATATATATATCCTTCACCTCCTTTTAAAGATATACATAATTCTAATTAGAATATTACGAAAATACCCCAATACAATACCTTAAATTATGATCACAATTTATGTTAAGCAAGTTTTCAATTATCACAAAATTTCAAGTTCCCAAAAATGAGAATAAAGCATATTATAGTAATTAAGCAAGGGTAAATCGACATGCGACTCTTGGTTAATATTTAGGGGTGTTAAAACTCTCTCCCCCTTAAAGAAATTTTGTCTCGAAATTTACCTTAAACTAGTCCCGGAACAAGTTCGAATACTAGGTCCTCAAATCTTTTTCTCTTTCCCACGTAGCTTCTTTTACAGAATGGTTCCTCCAAAGTACCTTTACTAAGGGGATTCTCTTGTTTCTAAGTTGCTTTACTTATCGAGCTTCAATTGTGATAGGTTCTTCATTATAAGTCAAGTCAGGATTAACCTCAATAGATTCAACTGGAAGAACATGCGATGAATCAAAACTATATCTTCTGAGCATAGAAACATGAAAGACATTTTGGATCTTGTCTAACTCAGGTGGCAAAGCCAATTTATATGCAACTAGTCCAACCCTTTCAAGTATCTCATAAGGTCCAATAAATCGGGGACTAAGTTTTTCTTTTTGGCCAAATCTCATAATCTTTTTCCATGGAGACACCTTTAAGAATACTTTATCTCCCACTTGATATTTAATGTCACACCTTTTAAGATCAGTGTACAATTTTGTCTATCTGAAGAAATCTTTAGACGATCCTTGATAATTTTTACCTTGTCCTCTGTTTGTTGCACAATTTCAGGACCAACAAGCTTTCTGTCACCAACTTCACTCTAACAAAGAGGGGTCCAACATTTCCTTCCATACAAGGCTTCATAGGGAGGCATTCCAATACTCGATTGATAACTGTTATTGTAAGAAAATTCTATTAAAGCCAAGTGTCTGTCCCAGCTACCCTCAAACTCCATAATGCAAGCTCAAAGCATATCCTCCAAAAATGGTATCACTCTTCTCGACTGGCCATCTGTTTGAGGATGGAACGAAGTGCTAAATTTCAACTTAGTACCCAAAGCTTCCTGCAAGCTACCCCAAAATCTTGATGTAAACCTTGGGTCTCGGTTAGATACAATAGACATAGGGATCCCATGTAGTCTTACAATCTCATTAAGGTACAATTCGGAAAAACGCTCAAGTGAGTAATCCATCATGATTGCTAAGAACTGAGCACTCTTGGTTAGCCAGTCCACAATCACCCATATTGCATCATGATTTCTTTGGGTGCGAGGAAGTCCAGAAATGAAGTCCGTAGTTATTCTCTCCCATTTCCATTTTGGCATCGGCAAGGGCCGTAGTAAACCAACTGGGACCTGATGTTCTGCCTTTACTTGTTGACAAACCAAACATTTAGAAATGAACTCCGCAATGTCTCTCTTCATACCATTCCACCAATAATTTTCTTTGATGGTCTGGTACATCTTTGTACCTCCATGGCGCATTGCATATGGTGAAGTATGTCTTTCATTCAGTATTTTTCTGGTCAATTTGTCATCATTAGGGACGAATAACATGTTCTGATAAAATAAGACACCAGCCTCTGCTAATGTAAAATCAAGCTTTCCCTCATTTTGAACTTCTCTGGTCAATTTTACAAGTTTCTCATCTATATTTTGTGCTTCCTTCACCTGTTCAAGTAATATTGGCTTTACTTGCAAATTAGCAATAATTGAACCATTTAAATCAGGTGTAAAGCAAACATTCATGGCTCTTCACTCAAGAAGAAAGGGTAAAGGTCTCAAAGAAATGCTTGCGAAGGATTTTCCACTTAAGGCATCTGCAACAACATTGGCATTACCTGGATTATAATCTATCGTGCATGTCATAATCCTTGATGAGTTCAAGCCATCTACGTTGTCGAAGGTTTAGGTCCTTCTGAGTACCCAAGTACTTAAAGTTCTTGTGATCAGTGAATATATGACATTTCTCTCCATACAAATAATGCTTCCATATTTTTAAAGTAAACACTACAACAACAAGTTCAAGATCATGAGTAGGATAATTCAATTTATGCGGTTTTAATTTCTGAGAGGCATAAGAAATAACCTTCCGTTCTTGCATCAAAATGCATCCGACACCATTGTGAGAAGAATCTTTGTATACTACATACTCTTTCCCTTCAATTGGTAGAGTAAATATAGGTGCTTGAGTTAACAAGGATTTGACAGTTTCAAAGCTCTCTTGGCATTTGACATCCCAAGTAAACTTTACTTCCTTCTGCAAGATCTTAGTCAAAGGAGAGGAGATAATGGAAAAGCCTTTCACAAATCTTCTATAGTATCCTGCTAACTCTAAGAAACTTTTTACCTCGGTTGGACTTTTGGGAGGTCTCTATTCAACAACTGCTTGTATCTTTCTAGGATCCACCTTCACGCCTTCGGCTGATACAACATGTCCCAGAAACGTCACTTAATCAAGCCAAAATTCACAATTTGAAAGTTTAGCATAAAGTTCTTTCTCCTTCAAAATTTGCAAAGTAATCTGGAGGTGTTTATCGTGGTCTTCACTACTTCTGGAAAATATTAAAATATCATCTATAAAAACAATCACAAACTGATCAAGATAAGTCTTGAATACTCGATTCATTAGATCCATGAATACCGCAGGAGCATTTGTCAATTCAAATGGAATCAACAAAAATTCATAGTGACCATACCAAGTTCTAAAAGCAGTTTTAGTAATATCTTTTTCTCTAACACGCAATTGGTGATATCCAGACCTTAAGTAAATCTTTGAGAATAGTTTAGCACCCTTCAGTTGGTCAAACATGTCATCGATCCTTGGTAGTGGATATCTATATTTGATTGTTAGTTTATTCAATTGTCTATAGTCAATAAAAAGCCTAAGAGTGCCATCTCTCTTCTTTACGAATAAAACAGGGGATCCCCAAGGAGAAACACTAGGTCGAATAAAATCTTTCTCAAGAAGTTGTTGCAATTGAGATTTCAATTCTCTTAATTTTGTCGGAGCCATTCTATAAGGAGTGATAGAAATACGGGTAGATCCAGGAATAAGCTCGATGGAAATTCAACCTCTCTTTCCGGGGGTAATCCAAGAAGGTTTTCTGGGAAGACTTCTGGAAAATCACACACAACAGGTATGTCCTTGATACAAGGACTCTTCAACTGTGCATCAACTATATGACTAAGATATGCCCTACAACCTTGACGCATTAATTTTCTTGCCAAGGCTGCAGAAATAATACTAGATGTCAATGATCTTTCACCTTGTACAATGATGTGTGAAAATGTAGGATCTTTAAAGGTCACATGCTTTGACCTACAATCTACAACTGCATGATATTTATATAGCCAATCCATCCCAATAATAACATCAAAATTCTTGAAAGGTATTTCAATCAAATTAGCAGGGAAGACTAGGTTTTGAATCACGAAGGGACAATCTTGGTAAACTCGATTACACACCACTTGATAGCCCAAAGGACTTTTAATCAGCACAACAAAATTAAGTTTCACAAATTTCACATTTTCAGGAAGAACAAGTGATGAACAAATATAGGAATGTGTAGAACCCAGATCAATCAATGTAAACACACATAAGCCAAATAAGTGAAATTTATCGAACCACGTTTTGTACATCTTGATCATCCTTCTGTCTCATAGCATATGCACGTGCAATAGCCCTTTGTCCACTAGCTTGATTAGCTCCACTTGTACCTGCTCCTTGAGTGCGTTTAGGTATTGCACTTCTATTAGTTTGTGGAGGACTAAAAGAAGGCTTATGAACTGAGCCTTCAATTTTCAAGGAAGTAGCATTATTAGGATTAGGACAATCCTTCACTTTATGATCAAAGCTCCCACAATTGAAACATGCACCAGAAGCTTTCCTATAAGTACCATAGTGATTCTTTCCCCATTGCGGACAAGTGGGAACACGATGTTTGCCTTGGCCATAATTGGGAGTGCTGGCTGTAGAAATTTTTTATATGTTTTGCTTTTGTTGTGGTAGCCTATTATCACTACCAGCCTTAGAATTATCAAACCTTCCCCTTTTTGAGGGACCCCCAAAATTTGGTTTAGGCTTTCGGAATTTGTTTTCATTTCTACTAGCTTCTTCTTTATCAAGTCGTTCCCAAGTAAAAGCAGCAGACACTAACTTACAAAAGTTCTCATGTTGCAGGATCGCCTCATTCTTTCTAATGGAATCATTTAAACCATCTTCAAATTTCCTGCACTTGTCTTTTTCCTCTTTAATAATGCCCCCAGCATAACAAGAGAGCCTTAGAAACTTATGTTGGTACTCAACAATAGATATGTGTCGTTGCCTTAAATTCAAAAACTCCTTTCTCTTTGCATCACAATAAGCAGGTGGGACATACTTCATACGAAATTCCTTAAGAAAATGATCCCAGGTAAGAACATGAGGTTATACCTTGGCATTTGGAATACTTACCCACCAATCATAAGCATCCTTCTGTAATAGTGAAATAACATACTTAAATTTGGCAACATCTGAACACTACAACTGCTCAAACACCCTCTCCACGCGCTCCAACCATTGTTCAGCATCAATGGGATCAACAGTGCCTTCAAACTCCACCCCACCCATTTTCTCAAAGTTAATCACGTTGGGATCATGCATCGCTTCAACCATGTGGTGGAATAATTCAACCATTTGTTTTGAAAGGAGGATTCATGGCTTGAGTACCACGGCACATGTGAGGATATGAACTAGCTCTTACATCCAGATGGTTTCCCACTTCAGACCCACGAGTGTGGGGAACATATAGATTCAAGAAAGGTTCTCCAACCTATTCTAGTGCATGAGGTTGGCACACAGAGGTACCCAAACCTTTATGATCAGCTGCCATAGGTCGGTCAGAAGAAGATGCCATAACTTAATTCCGTCAAAACGGAAGATCACATTGCATTAGGGATATGTACTTGATGCATGTGCACTCTACATGAGATAAAATATTATGAACCATGTAAGTGAACAAATGATCCCAATAGAACCTTTTTCGAAAGCGAACAAGTATACAAGTAATTCACATCAAAAGTCTTAGAACTACAAACCTAGGCTCTGATACCAACACTTATAGCGATCCTTCCGAAATAATATAAGCTAATAACTCACAAGATTTTTATGCATATATTGTCCCCACACTAGTAAAGATGACAGAAAAAGAATATTACCAACTTTCAAGTACCCAAACTAGGTCGTTCATGCTTCACAAAATTAGTGGTAAATTTAATATATTACAAGACTTGGGCTTACACACCCCAAAAGAACAAAACATATAGCCATACTTATATTACAACCCATGGTGACATGATCAAATTAGTCCTCACAATTTCATGTAAATATACAACACATAGATCATGTACAAGTCCCAAGGTTTACACAAAATATAGATGGCTATATGCATATGTGATCTTCCTTAAGGCTCTCAAAATTTCCATCTCCAATGGACAGCTTCATGCATCCACTCGATCATTCCCTATGATAGAAACAACTATCGCTAAGCATATAGCTTAGTAGTGTAAAACTATAGGTTCGGAGCCATCAGATTCACCAAGTTAAATTTCTCAAGTCATGGGCAGCACCATCGAACAAAATAAATAAATCAAGTAAACAATATATAAAGAGTATCAAGTTCGATATTTAGAGGTCCAAATGTCAAGAATGCTCATAGCTCCATTTTCCAAGTGATTCAACAACAAGGCTCGCCCAATATATACATCATGTCGTCACACCAAACTCAAACAGGTATCAAGAAGGGACGATACCCTGTATCAAGAAGGGTCAAAGCCCAATAATCAAGAGAACCAAGAACCATATTAAAAATGGCTTTCTAGTTCGTACTTAAAATGGACAACTTCCGTTCTTAAGACAAACTAAAAATCCATAGTCAAAATGGCAAATGATCTGAATCAAGAGGCATGCCAATAGTGACAAAGTCACAGCCACAAGAAGGACAAGGTCCCAACAAGAGTGCCAAGTGATCAAACAATCTATACAAGTGGGCGAGTTACACAAGCGTCTTTAACATCTTAAAGGATACCAACACGACAATGGAAAGTGACAAGAGGTAACCAAGGTACCAAGATCAACTTTCTGATATAGCAGAAGTTAAAAGAGTGCAAGTACAACTTTATACACAAACCTCAGTTCTTTAGTTAAGAAACAGTCCAACACAACTTCGCGAGTTCCGACCGTAGACCAACCAACGTTTCAAGGTCCTCAACTTGTTCACGAGTATATACAACCTTAAAAATACAATTAAATAACTTCTTTAATTCCTAGCAGCTCAGTAATATTGATGTAAACAAGATTATCATCATAAGTAAACTTAGCCTGTACAGGGACAATTCTGCTCCCAAAATAGTGATTCTGGGCCAGCCTAGTACCTCATGTCGCAACTTTGATTTGAAAAGAAAAATGTAAAACTAGACTTTATAACCTCATGAAAGATGTATATACGTCTCTTAGGGTTGCAAATAATCAAGAATCACCGCAAAATATATTTTGTACAACAAGATATATTCAAAACACTAAAAGTTGTTCATATAGGATAAGTAATTTCAAAATCTGGACAGAACTTGTCATATGTTGCGTCCCATATTTCGAATCCATAACAGCTAAATTAGAGTTTTACATAAACGTAAGAGTTGTAGGTATACAAATTATCTTTCCAAATCGTATTTATTCACTGTAAACTCAGTTCTAGACAAAGAGGTATGTATAAAATACCAAACACTACCTAGCTCAGAAACAGATTTCGTCACTTAACAAAAAGAAGTGTGTGTCTCAAATTCCAGCCAAAAGGGCCAAGTTTTTCTCTTGAGTTTTTGAAGAAAAATCTGTTTAGATATGTTTCTAAGGTTCTAAGACTTGAGGAAAATGAATTTACTAAAGGAGGAGTGAAAATATATAGTCAAACAAGTGATGTCTATCACTTGCACAACTGTCTCCAAAAGGTGGCTGCCCAAATAGTTGTGTGCTGCCCAAAAATCATACATATACACCTATATATATATCCTTTACCTCATTTTAAAGATATACATAATTCTAATTAGAATATTACGAAAATACCCCAATACAATACCTTAAATTATGATCACAATATATGTAAAGCAAGTTTTCAATTATCACAAAACTTCAAGTTCCCAAAATGAGAATAAAACATATTGTAGTAATTAAGCAATGGAAAATCGACATGCGACTCTTGGTTAATATTTAGGGGTGTTACAATTCACTATTCCTTGCACCACAGGCATGCTCCAATTAGCTAAAGCTTTATGCGATTTGGGAGCAAGCATCAACTTAATGACCTATGCGATATACAAACAACCTTGGTTGGGTGAACTGAAAGAAACCACAATGAAACTTGTGATGGCAGACCGTTCAATCAAACATCATGTGGGGATACTTCATGACATCTTGGTAAAGGTCGATCAGTGCATTTTTCTGGCTGAGTTTCTGATTTTAGATTGTGAAATAGATGTCGAAATTCCCTTTATCTTGGGAAGGCCATTCTTGGAAACCGGGAGAGCATTGGTTGATGTTGAAGTGGAAAATTAATGTTTTGGGTAAACGAAGATGCAGTGATCTTTAATATTTGTTAATCCATGAAACACACAAGTGCTATTCATGTGGTGTCTACTGATGATGTTATTGATGAGGCGGTAGCTAGCGTAAGCCATTTGATGTGCATTAATGAACCCCTTGAAGCTGTACTTGCTAATTATAATGAATCTGAAGTTCAAGGATATAAGGAAGAAGTAGCTGCCTTGTCTGGATTAGGAGGGTAGTCAAAGACTCCAATCAAGTTGGATATTGACCTAAAAAATAAAGAGAGTCCTCCTACAAAGACATCAACAGAAGAACCACCTAATCTGGAATTGAAAGCTCTTCCCTCTCATTTCTGATATGCTTTCTTGGGGGGGGGGGGAATAACACTTTACCGGTGATCATTGCAGCTGACTTTCTTGAATGGCAAGTGAACTTGCTCCTTGAAGTGTTGCAAAAGCATATAAAAGCCATAGGATGGGCCATCATTGATATAGTGGGCATCCCTCCTGGTATTTGTACTCCTAAAATTTAGCTTGATAATGATTGTAAGCCTAGTGTTGAGCATCGGCGGAGATTGAACCCACTAATGCAAGAAGTGGTAAAAAATGAGATCATCGAGTGGTTGGACGCAAGTGTGATCTGCCCTATTACGGATAGCAAATGGGTAAGCCCGGTTCAATATGTACCAAAAAAGGGAGGTATCACCGTAGTCCCAAATGCAGAGGGGGAGCTTATGCGGACTAGACCGGTGACCGGGTGGAGTGTATGCATGGATTATCGAAAGCTCAATTCGTGGACTGAAAAGGATTATTGTCCAATGCCTTTTATGGATCAAATGCTTGACCAACTATCAGATAAGGGCTGGTACTGCTTTCTAGATGGGTACTCCGGTTACAACCAAATATCTATTACACCGAAAGATAATGAGAAAACCACATTCACCTGCCCATATGGAACGTTTCCATTTAAAAGAATGCCATTAGGGCTATGTATTGCCCCGACAACATTTCAGCGTTGCATGTTATCCGTTTTTATGTACATGGTAGAAGACTCTATGGAGGTATTCATGGACGGATTTTCAGTCGTAGGAGATACATTTGAAGAATGCTTGGCACACTTGGGGCAAGTACTCCAAAGATGCGTGGAAACAAACCTGGTTTTGAATTGGGAGAAATGCCACTTCATGGTGAAGGAAGGCATATTTCTTGGGCACAATGTGGCACAAAAGGGATTGGACGTCGATAAGGAAAAAATTGAGGTGATTGAGAAACTACCTCCGCTTATTTCAGTTAAGGGTGTTCGCAGCTTCTTGGGACATGATGGTTTCTACCGGATGTTCATCAAAGACTTCTCAAAGATTGTACACCCCCTATGCAAACTCTTGGATAAGGAAGTGAAGTTTTATTTTGATGACACTTGTATGGCAGCGTTTTGATGTTCGAAAGAAAAATTGGTATCCACCACGGTCATTATCATCCATGATTGGTCCGAATCTTTTGATGTAATATGTGATGCTAGTGGCACGACATTGGGGGTGGTATTGGGAAAAATATGCAACAAACTTTTTCACCCAATTTATTATGAAAGCAAGACTCTAAATAGTGCTCAATGTAACTATACCATCACTGAAAAAGAGTTTCTTGCGGTAGTCTATGCATTTGAGAAATTTCAGGCATACTTATTAGGCACTAAACTGAAGGTGCTACTATTACAATAATTTGACTTTGAAGTCAGAGATAGAAGAGGTTGTGAAAATCAGGTGGTTGACCACTTATCGAGGTTGGAGGGCAAGGAGAATAATGAGCCTGAGGTTGACATAGACGATTCTTTCCCCGATGAACAAGTGTTTGGAATATCCCTCAAACAAACTCCTTGGTATGCAGATTTCGTAAACTACATTGTGTGTGGACTAATGCCGGATGAGCTGAACTTCTACTAACAAAAAAGGTTCATGTTCGATGTTAAAAAGTACTTTTGGGATGAACTATACTTGTTTCAAGAGTGTGCAGATCATATCATTAGAAGTTGTGTTCCGAAAGAAGAAGCGTTAGGAATTCTCCATGTTTGTCATGCTTGTCTAGTTGGAGGCCACCATAGCGGTGTGTGCACAACCGCTAAAGTTCTCCAAAGTGGATATTATTGGCCATCCCTCTACAAGGATGCACATGAATTTGTAAAGAAATTCCCTCAATGTTAGAAGCAAGGTGGAGTGTCTAAAAGGCACGAGTTACCCGTTACTCCTATTTTAGAAGTGGAATTATTTGATGTTTGAGGAATTGATTTCATGGGCCCATTTGTGAGCTCGTTTGGAAATAAATATATCTTGGTGGTTGTAGATTATGTTTCCAAATGGGTGGAGGTTGTTACACTTCCAAACAATGAAGGAAAAATCATTGTCTGATTTCTGAAATGCTACATCTTTGCGAGATTTGGCACTCCTAGGGCGATTATTAGTGATGGAGGATCCCACTTTTGCAACAAGTGGTTCTCCGCTGCATTAAGCAAGTATGGGGTGAAAAACAAAGTAGCAACCCCATATCATCCCCAAACAAGTGGCCAGGTCGAAGTGTCAAACCGGGATATCAAAAGTATCTTGGCTAAGACACTGAATGCCAACATAACTGATTGGTCTCGCAAGCTCGATGCCGCACTATAGGCATATCGAGCCGCTTACAAAACACCTATTGGGATGTCTCCATATCAACTAGTTTTTGGTAAATCTTGACATCTACCCATTGAGTGGGAACACAAAGCATTGTGGGCATTAAAATATTTAAATCTGGACTAGACAAACACCTCAAGGGGAAGAGTGGAGCAGTTAAACAAATTAGATGTATTCAGATTCAGAGCTTATGAAAGTTCATCCTTGTACAAGGCAAAGATGAAGAAATAACATGATGCTAAAATTCTTAAGAGGGAGTTTAGAGTGGGAGACTGGGTGTTACTATACAATTCCCGACTTAGACTCTATCATGGAAACCTTAAGTCCAAATGATCAGGACCATTTAGACTGACAAGAGAGTTCACCAATGGTTCCATAGAAGTTGAGGGTCAAGAGAGACATGTATTTAAGGTGAATGGGCAACACTTAAATTATACTTTGGAAAATGCCAGGATATTTCTTTGATTGAGGTGGTGTACCTGGAAAATACTTGAGAGCATTTCCATGTCGTGCCACGACGTTAAATAAGGTGCTTCTTGGGAGGCAACTCAAGTGTTGGTGTTTTAAATATTGTGTGTGTTGATTTTGCAGGAGTAGGGATCATGAGAGAGATAAAAGTCTTCTTGGCGAGTCGCCAAACTATTTAAGTGAGAATGACTTGTTTCGCCTTATGGATCTTAAAAATTAGACTGAGACTCTGGAACATTCGGCGGGATACCTTCACCTGTCGGTGTATCGTCGAAGTGTTTAGGTGACCCTATATTCCTCACCCTTTCTAATCAAAGCGGACAACGTTCCTCAAGGATTGACTGACGATGCTTTAAGTTCATTATGCGGATCGCTGAGGTGTTCGATGATCTACTACATCTTCGTCGATCTGCCTTCTCTGGGAGTGCAGTCTACTGGAACTAAGGGCGATCTGAAGAACATAAGGCTCATCGCCAACTGGGAAATTTAGTGATTCCTCGTGACTCTGCTCTACTTGTTTACACACTAGATTGTTTTGAATTATTATCAGTTTTTATTAATTGTCCATAATTAATTTATTTGCGATAAATGATTGCTCTCTACCCACATGGGGGACAATGTTGACTATTTTTGGTGGGGGTATGGAGATTGCTTAGTGTCCTCAGTGAACCACCTCCTCGTTTTGACAACACCCCTTATTTGTGTGGAATATGATTGTTCTTGTGCAAATTTGAGTATCGGTTTGGTAAATATTGATGACTTAAATAGTGCTCTGCTTGAACATAAATGAATGCACGGCTACGAAAAGACCAATTGAAGTTACATAGACAATATGTGCACTCTTTGCATCTCGTTGTGACTAGCCAATTATCGAATCGAGTCTCTGGTGATGAACATTGCACACTAGCGAAAGTGTGGAGCCTTGTTTGACTTTTGTGTCAATGCCTTGTGTCATGAGCTTACCGTGAACCCTACATGATGACACCTAGAATTTTCCCCGTAGGTCCGGTTGACTAAGTGATGCTCTTTGTTGAGATGATCTTAGACAAATTTAAATAGTGTGAACCAATGTAAAATTATGCCTTCTTTTTGGCCTACCTTGTGAGTGTGTGAACCTATTTCGAGCACCCTTGAACCTTAACCTTTTCTTGGAAGAAACTTGATAACTTTGCTATCTTTTATTGATCCATTACCCATAATCCTCATAATCTGTGGCCTGTTTGAATAGCCAACTTAGGCCAAAAGCCTAAGTTGGGGGTGTGGTGAAAAGAGAAGGCAAATGAAGTAAATGCAAAGAAGTCCCTTGTGCCCATGCTTTGAGAAAAATAAAAACCGTCCACATTAAAAAAAAAATTGAAAAAGAAAAAGAAAGAAAAAGTTGTGAAATAAAGTTATGGAATTACAAAGAAAATGGGGTTCCCAATGACTCATGGAAGATGAATAAGAGGTGACTTTTGAGCTTGAATGAATAATAAATAGAAGGAAAGAAGGTCTTGTTCACATAACATTTCATGAGGATTTTCAACCTATAAGCCTAAATGACCATACCATTACACTCAGCCCTGTTACAAGTTTAAAAAGACCTTCTTCTTTTTTATCTTGAATGAGCTTAAGCAAAGTCAATTGGAAAATAAGGGAAAACCTATGGGTGATATCAGGCATTGTGTTTATCATTGTGAGTGTGAGTGTTGATCTTGATTCCGGAACACTAATTGGTTGAACCATTGAGTGAATATGGAATCATTCGTTTTGTGAGGACATTTGAACACCTTGTTGAGCTTGAACTTGCATTTGAAGGAAGTATAGTGAGCTTGAGATTCTTTGTTAATGGTGAGTCACAACTTGAAACTTTGAGTGCACAATTGATCCTTGCATGAATAAGTTGAGAGTTTTTGTGTGCATTCACGATTGAGTGTTGTGTAGCACTATTCGAGACATCATTTTTAAACTCCTGAACTTGAGCTTTACTTGAGGACCAGAAAAAGTTTAAGTTGGGGGTGTTGGTGAGTCCACGATTTGGACTCTTTTCGGGCTTTATTTTGATAGATTTAGTGTCCTCAAATGCATATTTTGTCTCAATAACTGATGAAAACCCTTGAGTTTCAGGTATTTGGAGTTAGAGACAAAGCATGGACACTATTGGGCAAAAAGGAACAAAGAAAGCTAAAGGAATGAAGAAATGAAGACCTGATGATCGATGATGTCATTCGGCAAATCGCCAAATTGCCAAGATACAACCTAAAGTTACAGAATGCTGGAGGTCAAATGGGGGCGAATTCGGCGAGCAACAACTAAATTTGGTGTATCTAGTCGGTGAAAGATAACCAGGTCGCCAAAAGTACGAAAGAACATTCAAGCAAGTGCTGATGGGCAAGATGGAAGGATAAAGGGCGAATCACGGATTCATTTGGTGATCCCGACCTAGGTCGCGTAAAGTCATAGTAGCTAGCCAAAGGAAAGCGAAAAATGAAGGCGAGATGAAGAGCAATCGGCGATTCGCCGATCCTTCAGCGATAACCGACTTACTTTGCCTAATAGTCCTGAGCAGCGACACTTCAGACTTGTTTAAATTAGGTTTGCCTAGAGAGAGAAATTCATTCAGAAAGGGAGGAAAGAATTACTTAGAGAGAAAACACTACTAAAGGGTTTAGTGAGTGATTTTTAGCAAGATTTTGAGAGAGATTTTGTAAGACATGAGATTATCAATTGATTTTTATCTATAATTCTCATTTTGTACCCAACTATGGGAGTTATAATTAATTTTGATCTTCGTATTTCTTAAATGAGTGGCTAAAACCCTTTTACTTGGGGTTTTGATCATGAAACCAATTGTTGAATTCACTTAGTGGGTGTTTGCTATTTGCAAGGAATGGTGTTAATTTTAGGTGGGTCTAAGTTGTTGATGTGTTTAGAGGTTGAATTGCGCTACTTCGTGTATCAATTTCAGTGTTGTGCATATGCCCGAGAGAGAGTTGTGGAACCAAAGAGGCAATCTTAGCATCCTTAGTAGTGGGTTTCCTTGGTTTCAAATCGAGAGAGTGAAACAAGTGACCCTTCCTTTGTATCTAGCTCGAGAGAGTGGATTTGATCAGGGTAAAGAGTTGGGCCTCTTTCGATTGGTGTTGAAGTTCGAGAGAATTCAACTTAGAAAAGGTAATTGTTCGAGAGAAAGTTACTTTATATATGGTTCAATCTACCCACAATAAATTATCCCATTATGAGCAGTAACATTTATCCATTTCATTGAGATTCAATAATTGGTTGATCTATTCCCCAAGCTTTACTCTAATATTTGCTTGCTTGTGTTGAAGTGTAAATTTGGATTGGTAGTTAAAACCCGAAATTTGAGATTTGAACATTAATTGTGCAAGAATTTGTTTGATTGAAGAGATTGTCATTGTACTTTTATCATTGAATTTGAAGGAAGTACTACTCCCTGTGGGATCGACCCCAACTCACGTAGTTGGGTTATTATACTGACGAACAATCGTTTGCATTTAGTATTTGCAAATTGGCATAAGTCTATTTGCGGTTTAAAAGAGAGAATTTTGACTTTACATATCAGGACACTACTTCTAATTCAAGTGTCAATGATCACGTATAGTAATATAACCCAATCGAATGGGTTGGGGTCGAGTCCCAAGGGAGCTGTTAGTAATCGAGAATAAAGTAGAAAAGTAAAATTATGTTCTAGTCAATCATAGATATAAATATTTACAAGTAAAAGCATACTAAATCAAGAAGTAACACGAATTTCAATTATCAATAGAGGGTTTGTATTCAACTAATAAACAAAAAAAATAAAAATATAAAGATGCAAGATAGGGAGACGAGATTCTTGGGATGTGATAGGAATATGGGATAAAATAAACAACCCGGTAAATGCTATTGATAGTAAATTGCTGAACATTTGTAACTAAGTTAGACTTTAGTAGGGATAAATTTTCTCTCAATCAACTTACCCAGAATCAACTCAGTTTCTCTCGAACACCGAGTTGCAGTAATTAAGCAGAGCCTTCGCCTTAGCCCATTCACTCTCTCGAGCTGAATGTGTGGGAGAAGGTCTAGGATTCACTCTCTCGAGTTGAAACCACGACGACCAAATAACCACATGATATCGATTTAGTAGTTTTGGTTTTAAAACCTCTCTCTCAAGCAAGCCAAAAACACTAAGATGAAATCATATTTGTAACTACAATCCCATTAAGTTCAAACAAAACTACTAAACGAAATCACATCTAACAGTAAATAGACTAACTGTGAACAATACCTAATAGTAAATTTAACCTATATTCACATAATCACATCCAAGAATTGGGGTTTTAGCTAAACATGAAAAAGAGATATAAATCGATACCTAAAAGTGTTTCTATCAAATGGGTACGATAAATAATGTCTTTAAACACAACTAAGATGAAGATTCTTTGATGCCCACTTGCAATTTCTTGGAGATGAAAACTTTCAAATCCATCAAAGCTCAAGAACAATGTCTCCCAAAAACTCTAAGAACTCAAACTGAAATATTCTAAAAATCACTAGTAATTCGATACAACTTGATACTAAGGATTTACATAAGCTATTGAGAGAAAATATGTATTTCAGGACACTAAATCGATCAAAATAAAGCCCTAAATAAGTCCAAATTGTGGACTCATCAGCACCAACAACTTAAACGTTTTCTTGTCCTCAAGTAAAATTCATGTTCAGCAGTTCAAAAAGGATGTCTCAAACAGTGCTATAGAAGAATCAATCATGAATGTACACACAAGACTCAACTTACACACCATTATCAAAGATTGTCGAATTCACAATACTTGATTCAAATGAAAGTTCAAGCTCAACAAAAGTGTTCAACAGCCCTCACACAAAGAATGATTCCATTTCACACACAATGATTTAATAATATAAAGTTCCGAAATCAAATGCAACGCTCATACTAACAAAGATGAACATAATGCATGCTTTCACCCATAGGTTTACCCGTATTTTCAAATTGACAATTGCTTCATCTCACTCAAGATCACAAAGGTAGTTTCAAGGCTTGTAATGGGGTTGAGTGTAAAGGTATGGTCATTTAAGCTCGGTGACTTTTATCCTCATGAAATGTGGTGCTCAAAACGCTTCCTTTCCTCTTCTTTCATCATTTTGTTTAGTGCTCATAAGTCATCCCATTATTCACTTTCCATGGATTGTTTGGAAACCCCATGTCTTTTTGTATTTTCATACTTTATTCCACAACTTTTTTTTTATCCCTTTTTATATATATATATGCAGGTGTCCCAATTTTTTTGTCAACACCATGGGTTAAATGAGACTTTTCTTGCACTTCTTAACTTGCCTTGCCTAAGTTGGCTATTCAATCAACCACAAATCATGAGGATTATAGGCAGTGGATTAAGGAAGGTCGTGTTTTCATCAAGTTTCTTCCAAAGAAGGGTAATATTCAAAGGGTATTCAAAAGAGGTTTACATACAGTCACAAGGTAGGCCACAAAAGAGGTATAATGTCAAACTGGTACTCAAATTTGCAAGAGAACAGCCACATTCAACACATACAAGAGGTGGAGTTTTTTTTCAAGATGGGTAAAAAATCATTCACAATTAAAAGCAAGGAACCAAAAGCTCAAACCTTCCATAAAAAGCAGTGTATAACACGAATTTATCTCAAAGATCAATATATAAACAAACCTAATATGCACAAAGGTGGGCCTCACCCCACCACAACAAAAATCATTTGTCTTCAAATGCAAAAGACACTATCCGAAAGTAAAATAAAGTAAGACATAGAGGGAGGTAAAGAGGGGATCCTGTCTATGCAGTCACTCCATCTGTCTGGGTTTCAGTGCTCGGTGCATCGGTTTGGATTTGGGCATCAGTGCCCGGAATCACCTTAGAGGTAATAGTAGTACCAGACCCACTAGGAGCTTCCATAGCAGTCTCGGTCTGCAATATCTAGATCTTCGACTGCATGACCTTTTCCCCAAGATCAAGCAAGTTCCTATATATTCTTTCTTCATGTATCGCTATCTGCTATTCATCAATCCCAACATATGACTCATCAACTACTCCTTATTTCATGGTTGCATCTCCGATGGTAGCCGGATGGATCTCGAAAGTCTCAGGAGCGTCCAAGTCATTTGCAGCCCCTATTAATGAAGTGAAGTCAGTAAACTTTAGATAGTATACATCCTTCCTCAATTTTGCTACCTTGTCTTTCAAAAATTGAATTTCAGAGGTTCCCCCCTACCTGCTTTCACAAGCTTCAACTCTCATAGTGATGGTGTCAATAGAAGTCTGCAGAAGGGTCAAGACAACTACATTCGCAACCAATCATCAAGGGGACATACCTTTCTAATCGGGTGGCCCTCACGTTAGCTTATTGGGATAGATATCCCATATTTAGGATCATTGCATGAGTGATCTTGGTCTGATGGGAGGCGGAGAAGCTTTTGCAGGTATGGAATCCACATCAACTTTAAGGGAGGTATCTGTCGGGGTTGCTCTCCTCCTATCAACCTTCTCACAAGTGTACTCGGCCTCAATACGCTGGATGTCAGTAGAGGAAGACAGGGTCACCTCAAAATCTCTAGCAGCATCTCAAGGCACTCTAGCACGCCGGCATAGTTCTTTAATCAGTACTGTGAAGGGAAAAGAGGTCTGCTTTTTCTTGTCTCTCTTGGCTATCTCATGTTCTATGATAAGGCCTAAGTTGAGCCGTCTCTTTGATAAGATAGACCCCAAGCAGGCTGCTTTTGCATGTCGAATGATGGATTCTTTCTGTGAAGTCATAAGTGAACTACTGATGCATCCAAACCAATAACAGGCAGCTATATTCAAATCCTTCGTCTCAATCTTGACTCCCACCTCAATCCACTTAGGAGTGATAGCAGAAATAAAAAAGGGCAAGCCAACCCTTTAGGTCTTCTAGAGTTTGTTGTGTAAGGGGGACCGTCATATAAGAGTAAAGAACCTGGAGGCCAATCTAATACATCATTAATGTACTCCTCACTGCAATTCACTTCTACACCTCGAACAGTGACCGACTTAACCGGTCTGAACTGACTCACCTTCTTTTTACTCTTTGGCACTAGTTCACCATATGCTGTGTAGAACTCTTGGACCCATGAAGGAATATATGGACCTCGGGCTCTGGTGAAAATCTAGAACTGGTGCCACTGTAATAACTCCGCTACACTTGGGTACTTTCCTTACAGACCCTCGGTAGATAGTAGTTTCTCCTCAAGGATGGTGCACTAGCCATCTCCTTTCAACCTGTTTAGGAGTCCACGTGTAGGAACGACTAGTGGCATGGTAGTGACAAGAGATGCTAGAGTTGGCAGTGATTCTACTGGTGTGGATGTAGGAGGAACTCTGGTGGACATGGGGTGAGATATAGCCTAGAGCTCATTCCTTCGGGAAAGCAAAGACTGCTCTCCTCAGGCTCAGAGAAATTAGCTCAGGTGTCAACAACCACTCTCTCAGATGTATGCTTCTTTCTTTTTCCTTTTTCTCCCTGTGGGAGTTCTTGCCTTCTCTTCTTTGGAGGATTTGATTCCCCTTTAGTTATAGTAATTCCCCGTGATTTTTTCTGGGGTGGCCCATCTAGATTTGTTTGTACCATATCTGCAAAACAATAGAGAAAAATTAGAAAATATTCATATCAAAGCAGAGAAAGGGAACTGCAGAAAGACTTTCCGATCAAGTCGGCGAGTCACCTAATCTCTTTGGTGAGCTAAATTGAACTCACCGAAAGGATTGGCTCAAAATTATTAGCAAGTCGGCGATGGGAGGTCCCTTTCGGTGAAGAAGGGCTAGCCCACCAAAAGTTTCAGTGCAAAGAGGAGTCAGGGGTGCAGACAAATGGCGGTCTAGAATACGTTCGGTGAGTCACCGAGTGCTTTCGTCGACTTCAGGTTTCTCATCGAGAGTTACAGAATTCAACTACCTATTAAGCATGAAATTAAAGGTGAGATGGGGACATTAGGCGAACTATCGAGTTGTTAGGTGGGCGCGACCCAGTTCGCCAAATGTCCCAACGTGCCTAATTTTAACCCTACTTCTCGAATTCAACCCTACAACCCCAGAAAACAAAATCAAAGCATGCACCCATAACACCCATCACCCCGAGATACTCAAACTTCTCCCGATTTTGCCAAATTTTGCAATTTCACAACTTCTGCCCTTAAGAATAGTGTCACCCACTAAATCATTGTGCAATTTATGCCATTTAACACAAATACGGGATACTCAGACTTCACCCAACAATTCTAACCAACATGCAAGAACAACCCCACAAAATTTAATTCATTTTCAGGCACAAATTTACGGGCATTCGACGATCAAAATAATACGGCAAGATTATCAAATTAAAATTGGCATTCAAACATTCTAACCCTATGAGAGATGCACAACACACATCACTAAGATAAGATCATTGCAAATAAGAACAATTCAACAAAATAAACTCAGGGTTTGGAAAAAAACCCTTTTATGTTGATTAAAGTACTTTGAAATAAGAGGTAGCAATGCAATCCAAAGTCCGAGCACCAATCAACAACCAAAATACTTATGGAGTGCAAAAATATTTAAAATACTAACTAGGTACGAGTTTGTGAAGTTTGAAAGCGAGGGAAATTAAAGATTCTGAAACTGACACCATTGGGCTTTAAAACCGTACAATTCTCGCCCATTCGGCGATGTTAGTCGCGCTCGTCGACCAACTCGGTGACTCGCCGAGTGTGCACTTACCTCGACGAGTTTTACAGACTCCATTTTGAAGATGTCTTGAGTCAAACGTCGGATTAGGTTGGGCTCGCCGACCTTTTTGGTGATGCATTGACTGGACCTTTTAGCTCGTAAACTTGTAATTTTCAAACACTCTCCACACTTTAACCTGCAAGATCAACACACAATTATTTCTAAAACAAAAATAAAACAATAAAAGGTTTAGGTTGCCTCCCAAACATCGCCTTAGTTAAGGTTGTGCACGACGCATGTCACCATTCAAACCTCATTCTCGGGGTTAGCCATAGTATCACTAGGTAACCCCTATTTATGTTGTGCATAGAGATATGACATCACTTGGCCTATTTGGGAGTCATGTAGCTGAATAATCATGGAATAGGAGGTCGTCATCTGATTCAGCATTTCAACATTCTCTTTTATCTCATTCAACACTCTATCTTGTTCCTCGATTTTGTGTAGAATGAGTGAGAGGACTTCTCCATTTTTTCCACCCTCATGTTGCTTCATCTGCTTACACTTGTGAGGGGGAAGGTACTTGCTCTTCTTTTTAAACCTGCTTCCATCTTCATTACCTTCTTGGATAGGTCGTCTAGGTGAATCAACAATGCAGCCCATTCTTGGTCCTTTTCTGCTTCCTTGTTGGCTTTAACCATCCCATCAAGGCGTTGAGCTACTAATCCATATGGTTGTCGTATCAAACAACCTATAAAAATTTGATCAGCAGAGCTTCTATTTTAGGGATCAATGCTTCTATAGAAGCATTCTAGCAACAATTTATCTGGCATTCGATGATTCGGGCATTGTTGTAGCAATTCCTTAAATCTCGGTCACATATCATGGATAGTCTCACTTTCCAATTTCTGGAATGTTAGGAGGTTATCCCTAAAGTTTAATAACCTCCACAGGGGGTGATCTATTTGGTTAACATTTTCACCCTTTACACTCATTTTTCCTATTTCAACACACAAACAAGAAAAACAAAACTAAAAATTAAGTGTGTAGAGCTATCACTATCAAGAACAAAATCTAACTTAACTAAAAATTATCAATCAACACGACTCCCCGGCAGCGGCGCCATTTTTACTTCACGTATCAGGACACTACTTCCAATTCAAGTGTCAACGATCGTGTGTAGTAATATTACCCAACCGAATGGGATGGGGTCGAGTCCCAAGGGAGCGGTTACTAATCGAGAATTTAGTAGAAAAGAAAAATTATGTTCTAGTTAATCATAGCAATAAATATTTACGAGTAAAAGCATACTAAATCACAAAGTGACACGAATGTGAATTATCAATGGGGGGTTTGTATTCAACTAATAAACAAAAATAGCAAAAATATAAATATGCGAGATATGGAGACGGGATTCTTGGGATTTGATAGGAATATGGGATAAAATAAACCGGGTAAATGCTATTGATAGTAAATTGTTGAACATTTGTGACTAAGCTAGACTTTTGTGGGGGTTAATTTTCTTTCGAACAACTTACCCCGAATCAACTCGATGTCTCTCGAACACCGAGATGCTGCAATTAAGCACAATCTTCGCCTTAGCCCATTCACTCTCTGAAGCTGAATGTGTGGGAGAAGGTCTAGGATTCACTCTCTCGAGCTGAACCCATGACAACCAAATAACCACAGGCTTTTGATTTAGTAGTTTTGGTTTTAAAACCTCTCTCTCGAGCAAGCCAAAAACACTAAGATGAAATCTTATTTGCAACTATAATCCTTGTAAGTTCAAACACAACTACTAAGCAAAATCACATTTAAACAGCAAATAGACTATCAATGAGCAATACCCAATTGCAAATTTAACCCATATTCACATAATCATACCCCAAGAATTGGGGTTTTAGTTAGACATGAAAAAGAGATAGATATCGATACATAAAAGTGTTTCCATCAAATGGGTACGATAAATAATGTCTTTAAACACGTCTAAGATGTAGATTCTTTGATGCCCAATTCCAATTTCTTGGAGATGAAAACCTTCAAACCTCAAGAACAATGTCTCCCAAAAATTCTAAGAACTCAAACTTAAATATTCTAAAATTAAGTAATAACTCGATACAACTTGATTTCTAAAATGTAAAAGTTCGTACTATGCTACAGATTTAAATGGGTATTTATAGTTTTCAAATATTTGTGTTGCGAAGAACCACTCAGCGCAATTAGTCGGGATCACCGATGCACTCCGTGATTTGCCATTCGGTGTGGTTCATCAGCTTTCAGCTTTTGCCTTCAGCATTTTTACGTTTTGAATCATTGGGCGATATGGTGTTTCTTCACAGAACTGTTCGTGGATGCGCCGACAGCTCCCTTTCATCAGAAACTTGATATTTTCGTTCAAGGCTCAGCACACTGGAACTTTGGGTAAGGTTAAGGCTATTTGGTGACTCGCCTAATGGATTAGGCGATCTTCAGGCCTTCATTTCTTCGTTCTTTCAGCCGCTTTGTTCCTTTTTTGGTTGATAGCGTCCATGCTTTGTCTCTCAACTCAAATACCAGAAACTTAAGGATTGACATTAGTTATTGAGACAAAATATGCATTTGAGGACCCTAAAACGATCAAAATAAACCCCTAAATGAGTCTAAACTGTATACTTATCAACACCCCCAACTAAATTTTGCTTGTCCTGAAGTAAATCTCAAGTTCAGCCTTTCAAAAAGGATGTCTCAAACAGTGCTACTCAAGACTCAATCATGAAAGTACACACAAAATTCAACTTACTTATGCAAGGATTGTGTACCCAAAGACTGAAGTTGTGACGCACCATTATAAAGGATTCTCAAATTAACAATACTTGCTTCAAATGCAAGTTCAAGCTCAACAAAAGTGTTCAAATAACCTCACACAAAGAATGATTCCATTTTCAGATACAATGGTTTAATCATTTAAAGTTCTGGAATCAAATGCAACGCTCACACTCACAAAGATGAACATAATGCATGCTTTCACCAATAGGTCTGCCCGTATTTTCCAATTGACAATTGGTTTAGCTCATGCAAGATCACAAATGTCTTTTCAAGGGTTCTAATGTGGCTGAGTGTAAAGGTATGGTCATTTAGGCTCGGTAACTTTTATCCTCATCAAATGTGGTGATCACAACACTTCCTTTCCACTTCTTTCATCATTTTCTTTAGTGCTCATAAGTCATCCCATTATTCACTTTCCATGGATTGTTTGGAAACCCCATGTCTTTTTGTATTTTCATACTTCATTCCACAACTTTTTTTTATCCCCATTTTTTTTATATGGTGGGGTCCCATTTTTTTTCTCTCAACACCATGGGTTAAAGGAGACTTTTCTTTTACTTCTTGACTTACCTTCCCTTTTTCACCACACCCCCAACTTAGGCTCTTGGCCTAAGTTAGCTATTCAATTAACCACAAATCATGAGGATTATAGGTAGTGGATTAAGAAAGGTCGTGTTTTCATAAAGTTTATTCCAAAGAAGGGTAAAGCTCAAAGGGTGTTCAAAAGAGGTTGATACACTCACAAGTTATGCCACAAAAGAGGTATAATTATACATTGGTTCACACTCTTTAAAGTTGCCTAAGATCATCTCTAGAAATAGCATCACTTAGTCAATTGGACCAACGGGGCAAATTCTAAGTGTCATCATGCATGGTTCACGGTAAGCTCATCACACAAGGAATTGACATCAAAGTCAAACAAGATTCCACACTTTCGTTAGTATGCAATGTTCATCACCAGAGACTCGATTTGATAATTGGCTAGTTACAATGAGATGCAAATAGTTCACATATTGTCAATGAACCTTTAATTGGTCTCGCTGTAGCTGTGTATTCATTTATGTTCAATTATGAGCACTATTCAAGTCATCGGTATTGATCAAAACTGGTACTCAAATTTGCAAGATAACAACCACGTTCATCACATATAAGAGGTGGCAACAAATTTTTGGAAAGGTTAAAAATCATTTACAATTAAAAGCAAGGATCCACAAGCTCAAACCTTCAACAAAAAGTAGTGTATAACACGAATTTAGCTCAAAGCCTAATATATAAATAAACTAATATGCACAAAATTGGGCCTCACCCCATCACAAGAAAAAATATTTGTCTTCAAATGCAAATGAAAATATTCGAAAGTAAAATAAAGTAAGACAGAGAGGGAGGTAAAGAGGGGATCCTATGTGTGCAGTCGCTCCATCTGTCTGGGTATCAGTACCCGGTGCATCGGTCTGGATTTCGGGATAAGTGTTTGGAATCACCTCAGAGGTAACAACAGTACCAGACCCACTAGGAGCTGCCATAGCAGTCTCAGTCCGTGATGTCTGGATCTCCAACTGCATGATCTTCTCCCCAAGATCCAGAAAGTCCCTATATATGCTCTCTTCATGTATGATTATCTGCTCCTCATCAGTCTTATCATCTGACTCATCAACAACTGCTTCTTCCCTGGTTGCATCTCTGATGGTAGGCGGAGGGATCTCTGAATTCTCAAGAGCGTCCAAGTCATCTGCAGCTCCTATTAATGAAGTGAAGTCGGCAGACTTCAGAAAGTCTTTGTCCTTCCTCAATTCTGCTACCTTGTCTTTTAAAACTGGAATCTTGGAGGTGCCCCCCTGCTTTCTCTCACAAGATTAAACTCTCGTAGTGAGAGTGTCAATATAAGTCTATAGAGGGGTCAGGGCAACTAGAATCACAACATCACTCATCAAGGGGACATACCTCTCTAATCTGGTGGCCCTCACATCAGCTGACTAGGCCAGTTACCCCATAGTGAGGATCATTGACTAAGTGATCTTGGTCTACTGGGAGGAAGAAGAGGTGCCTGGAGACTGTGAAGATGAGGGAGGGACAGAAGTACCAGAAGGCTCGAAGGCCGGAGTAGGTGCAGAATCTTATGCAGGTATGGAATCCACATCAACTTTAGGGGAGGTATCTATCGGGGAAGCTCTCCTCCTATCTACCTCCTCACGAGTATACTCCGCATCAATATTCCGGATGTCAGTGGAGGAAGATGGGGTCACCTAAAAATCTCTAGCAGCATCCTGAGGCATTCTAGCACGTCGACATAGTTCTGTGATCAGTACTGGGAAGGGAAAAGAGATATGCTTTTGCTTGGATCTCATGGCTATATCTTGTCCTATGATAAAGCCCAAGTTGAGCCACCTCTTTGATAAGATAGACCCCATGCAGGCTTCTTTTGCATGTCGGAGGATGGATTCGTTCTATGAAGGCATAAGTTAACAAATGATGAATACAAACCAATAATGGGCAGCTATATTCAAATCCTTCTTCTCGATCTCGACTCCCACCTCAATCAACTATGCCATGTTACGTCTAGGGGGTAAACCCAAGTCGTGACAAACTTGATATCAGAGCATAAGGTTTTTGGGATAAATTTAGGTTCATGTCTCATAGGCCATATCGAGTAGATTCTTGTTCATAATTGTGAAGCGCGCCAAATTGATTAGTGAGAGGCTATAAGATGCTTAAGATTCCACTTCTTTATTACTCTTGACTCGTGCCATAGAGCCTAACTCTATAAGATCTCTCTCTTCTCCCTTGTCCAGTGGTTTTCTAGATGTGGTTACTCGAGAGGGTAAATGGTTCTATGATTGAGGGAGAAAAGGTTATAGGTAATGGGAAGGATGGTAATATGACTTGGTAAGACTTGATATGATAGATATGGATGAAGTCTTTTGGCATAGATGGATTGCCTTAGGGTTTTTTGTGATGATTGATAGGAAGTCATGATTAGTTTTGGAGTATGTTGTAAAAATGTTGTGATATAGGTGCTTTGGAAATACCTAGGATGTGTGAGGTGAGTAGACTCCTCTTAAAAAGGGGTAGAAGTTTCATCCACCCTGATTTAGAAATCATCTTGGATGATGAGTATGAAGATTTGAGTGATGACTTGCTGCGACCTTAGAATTAAAAAGAAGTGATGTTTAAGAGAGCTTGTGTAAGTTTATCTCCTATGTGAGCGATAATGTGATTAGATAACAAGATTGTTGATTACCCTTGATGCTATTAGTTAGGTTTGCTTAAATTCTCACCTTATGAGGTACAGTGAGTTTAACAAACTTAGAATCGGAGTGGTAGAGTCATATGAAACCTTGAGTGATATCCTAGTAAAGGCCTTAGAAAGGGATGCTACTAGGGTTGACTTGGAAAACTTTTTGGATGGAGGTACCAGTATGTTAGTAATTTTATGTGAGAATAAGTGCTATGTTGAGTTCCGGTAGTACCTCATCTTGTATGATGCCTTATGAGGTTATGAGGCTTAGAGTTCTCCGGATGAATGAATATAGCCTTTTTCAGATTTTACCCCGGCTAATGGTTTAAAGTTAGTAAAAAAGGTTTATGGAGGATATCCTTCACCTTGTTCCCTAGAAATACTCTTGTTGACTTGGTGGAACTTGGCATGTTAGACCTTGATGTAACTCTTAGTATGGATGAATTGCATACATGGTGTGTTTTTATTGTTGATAGGGGCCGGATGGTTAGAAGAATATGGCACTCTTGAATGTGTATTAGTTATCACATTTTGAGTAAGATGGCATTCTAGTACAAATGCATCCTTTTGAAAGATCTAGTACTTGTTGTGTCATGTGAGGATGGTATTGCTAGATGTTGAGGACCATAGACTTTTGCAAAGATGGAAAAATGTGAGTTTGTCTATGTCTTTAGGAGTGCTTGAAATAAGTTTTCTTGAGGGTTGTAGTGAGGGCTTCCTCCTAAGGAAGGGATGGTGTGCTTATAAAGCATGACTAGTTGAAATCCCGACATCCTCATCTCTTTCTTTTATTCCTATTCTAGCTTGAGACAAAGAGTTCCTAGTTGGGCTTATGTTATGTTTAGGAGTCTTTTGTGATTTATATGATCTCATGATTTCCAAATGATGTGCATTTTCTTGAAGATTCATGTTTTAAGACAAAATGATTTTTCATATCTCATGTTCCTCATATTGATAGGCAAATAGAGTATGTAGCCTATGTGATTCTGATATACCGTGAGTTTATGGTATTTCTAATACATTTCACTTGCAAGTTGTGTGTGTCTAGGGCCCTTTAGTATTGGTTTTTATGTGTTTTCATCATATTTTGCAGGAAAGATGTTCAGGCGCGGAAGTAAAGAAACAGCTGAAAGGGATGTAGAAAAGGGCATCTACGGAGTGATCTACGGACCGTAGG
>JAJOOS010011536.1:0-21463 GCA_029582725.1 Solanum chiquidenum | reverse complement strand
CAGTGAACGTTGTGGTCATCAACATCTTGGGCAGTTTTGCATTTGCACGTTAGAGGCATTGGTTACCCCTCTCATTATCTCATTCTTTACTCCTCCATTATTCTTTGTAACATATGTAACCTATGTAACTCCTAAGACCATTATCTTCACTATTTACTACCCCATCATCTTCCTATTCATTGCTAGGAAGACTTCTTCTAGTATAAATAGTGGTGGTCTTCATTTGGTTTGTATATACACAACACACAAGAAAAATATAGAGTGAAATAGTTAGTCAAAAAAGAGAGTTCTTATTAGTTTAAGGGAGGTATTCTTTTTGTGGAGCTTTGGACTCAACTCTTGTCCAGAGTTGTTGAGTTATATATTGTGATTAGGCTGTTGTATCCTGGAGGGGACAAGTCAAGTAGGACTACTGCTGGACCGGTGAAAAACATTTGCTGCAGTGGGCTTGAATCTCTTTAAAGAGAGCGAGATATCCGCGCCTCAGCCTGAAGAGATTTATTTCTTCATTTTTATTTTCAATTGTAATCTTGTATTTTTGTTATCTTGTAAGTTTTTCACTAACACTGTCACGATGTGATTTCTCATGTCATTATGGCACCAACTATACCCCAAGTAGGTAAGCCTAACCCTTAGCCCAGACCCACTATAAGCAACAGACTACCAAACGGAAGTGTACTAACCTATGATCCAGCTGGTCCTCGCATACGACCTCGGGCACAACAGTATAATCAAGCTCAAGTAATAGTATAACAGGTCTACCGCTAAACAACAAGTGAAGGGACCAAAAAGAGGTCTCAAATCAATAAAACAGGGAACCAATTCAAGGGACGACACCTACCCCAATCATACCGCTCTAGTCCCTAATTGAGCATAGCTAGGACCTACCCACGACTACAACGAGCCACCAAGGTCATAAGCACCAACGCAAGGAGAACAATCCAATACAATCCCCACAAGGAGTAAATCATAACTACGAGGGCAATAAAACACAAACTAAAGAGACATCGTCTACACCAAAGTAAGACCGCTCAGTATCAATCCTAACACGGATAAACAACATCATCTACACCACAAGTGAAGGTACAAGCCTAAACTAAGGTTCCCAACACCCACACTAAGCCCAAGGCTACTACAGAATCAAGAAAGGATGGAATAACAAGAAGACAACTAAGTACCCAATAATTACAATCTCAAATTACGTGAAATCTATACTAGGCATTATCAAAGAAGCTCAAACAAGAAAATAATTTGAAGCCTACCTCAAAGCCAATCATGAGTGCTCCAAATCCACCACACACGAGCTATCCTCTTCCAAACGCAGTAATGTGGGATCCGCATTGAAAATCCCAAAATTAACTTCGTCAAGAAGTCCTAAACGACTAACTGATCTTATGTCCCAAAACGGTGCTCATTTCCATCCACGGAAGAGCCCAAACCACCACATGCATCAAAATCACCAATTAAAGAACACAAAAGAGAGCTTACAGCCCCTTTGGGGTGGAAGAAACCTAGAACGGAGAGACCCTAACACTTCCCGAACACTCCAGAGCGTAGGCACGAAGATTATGGATGTCCATGACTTTGAATCATCTCAATCAGAGTTTCCAAGCTCGAGATATCGCACTTTCAAAGTGAGGACTGAAGCTGAAATTTTAGGATTTAAATAGCCGAAAATTGTCGCTAAAAGTCGAATCCGGTTTTTAAAGGCCTATAATCTGGTCGTTAAAAACCTGCACCAGATATAAGGACTTCAGTTGGTTTGCTCAAACTCCGATTCTCTAACAGGGAGCCCGGGATTTGTTTGGAATCCGTGCGCACAAATAAAATATTCTACCTCATAGAATTTGACATTCCGGACTCAACAGAACCATTGAAACTTCCATCCAAGGTCATTTCACAAAAAGTGGATCTCACATCCAAGATCCATTTTAATTTAAAAGTCACAAGAAGGCTCAAAATGAAACCGGAAGCCTCAAGAATAGCACGAAAGGACGTTCTAGACCAAACTCAACATTCCGGAGCTAACACACTGATGGAATTATTATTTGAGCACGTTTACCAAGAATGTTGACAAAAGTCAAACCTTGGCTTAAGCTTCAAAGTTAAAATGTGTAACGGCATAAACTCAAGCCAGACGTCTCGGAGCCTGAACCAACCATGCCCCTAGCCCAAAATCGTCCTTCCGAAACTAGTGAAACCATCGAAATTGCGTTCAGAGGTTATCTTCTTAAATTTTGCCCGGAGTCAACCGTTCAAGTTTCAAAGGCTCCAAAACATGGAAACTTGCACAAAACTCAAATGAATGACCCAACGTCTGACCTATCAGTCCTAGCAAGTCATAAATGACTAGGGGTGGCTACAGCAAAGCTCTAACCACTGAAAAGATCTAAAAATGAAGAAAATAACCTTAAGAGTCATTACTTTTTCTCTTCGTATTCTCTTGATATGTGTCCTTTTTTGTTAGGTATAATCTAGCGGTCAGTAAAATTGATCAAAGTATAGAAAATTTAAAAAATTTAAATAAATATTTAATTTCTTTTCATTTGCTTAACTTACATAAATGATTCTGAATCTTGATTTTTATAGTCACATATGATATTCAATTATATTGATACATCTTAGATTGATGTAGAAATCAAAGATGGAAGATCAGAATGACATGTGTGAGAAAGAAAATGAGAACGAGCTTGCATTTGGAGATGAAGTAAATTCCCAACGTGGTAAATCATCAAAAAAAATGAAACATAGTGCCGAACAGATTCAAGAGCTTGTAGTGTGTGTATCGTTTCAATTGTTTTTGAATACTTGTTAATTTGTTTATATTAATTACATTTTTTCTTCATTTACTTGTCTCATTGGTATCAGTGCTTTCACAGAGGATCGATATCCTGATGCAACAACAAGACTAGAAATCGCAACAAAATTGTCCATGGATAGCAAACAAGTTTATTATTGGTTCCAAAATAAAATATCCCAAATGAAGGTGATACATCATATACTTTATCTTCCTTACTTAATGTTATTATTTTGTGAACTTTGTGTGAGTAATTAAGAAAGTGAATTGTGTTTTTTGATCAGTCGCAATTGGAACAACATGAAAACAAATTGTTGAAACAAGAATATGACAAACTTCGCATAGAGTATATTTCAATGAAGGAGATCATGAAAAATCCAACTTGTGGTCAATGTCATAGTAAAACTATTAGTATGAACATAAATGTCGATGAACATCAATTAAAGAATGAGCAAGCCCAACTCGAAGATGAAGTTAAGAGGTTCACCATCGAGGTGGAGAAACTTTTTGGTTCAACAACATCATTAGAAAGAACATTTGATAAGTCAATATTATTGAATCTTTCTTTGGATGCCTCGGATGAGTTGCTAAAGTTCTCCCAGAATGGGGAACCTCTTTGGCTTAGAAACTTGGATGGAGATGGGGAAACATTAAACCTTAAGGAATATGATAGTTCTTTTACCCCAATTATCGGTATGAAACCCGAACATTTCATAACTGAAGCCACAAGAGAATCATGCAAAATGGTTCACAATAGCCAGATATTGGTGGAAACATTGATGAATAAGGTATGTAGGTTCTTCATCTTAAATCCAGTGTTTTCCTTCTCTGATAATTTTTTTTAAGTACTTTCATCTAATAATTTCTCACCTCTTTTAGTGTAAAAAATTGTTGCTTCATTTTTAAAAATATTTTTAGCTTTATTCTTACTTTTCTATGTAATTGGTTGTTACATTTTTTTAATCAATTATTATTTGTCTTGCTATGTACTATGACTTTCTCTTTGTAGAATCAATGGATGGAGATGTTCCCATGTATTGTCGGAAAAACTAATACTATTGAGGTGATTTCTAGAGGCATAAGTGGAAACAAGAGTGGTGCTCTACTATTGGTATTTTTTTGTACTCAATATTATGATGAAATTAACATATTTTGTTTATTCTTTCATTTTCTATATTGAGAGTTTGAAAATATTGATTTGCAGATTGAATCTGAATTACAAATTATTTCTGATATGGATCCTGCTCGAGAAATAAATTGTCTTCGCTTCTGTCAAAAACATGCTGAAGGTTTATGGGTTGTTGTGGATGTGTCTATTGACACAATCAAAAAAGGTTCACAACAATGTGAAATTCAAAGCTGTCGAAGACTCCCTTCTGGTTGTATTATTCAAGATATGGTTGATGGTTACTCTAAAGTAATTTTATCTTAAAATTGTTTTTCCATTTTATCTCCCATGTAGGCTTGAATAATTTTTTGAAATTTAATGAGATAGGTTTCTCATATTCTCGGTTCAATCTACATTTACCTATAGGATTCCATTTTTTCTTGATGATTTCTTGAAATTACGCTCTTATCTTATTTCGTAGATATTTTCTTAATTAGTCACTCTTAATAAAAAAAAATGAGATCATTGAAAGTACTCTTTATCTTGTATTCCTAAAGTTATGATCAATGCATAAATGTAAAACCTTTGTAATTTTATATTTGATATAGCATATTTCTCTCACATATATGGAAAGTGATTATGACCCCACACATTTCTTGTGTTGTATTTTCTATGCATTAGTATTTATTATTATCATATCTACTAATTCTATTTTGCATCGCCCAATATAGCTCATGATTTATTTTATCCAAAATGAAAAGTATCAAAATAAAAGGCTTGTCATTTATTTTAATTTTCTTTTACCTTTGATGGATGCAGCTAATAGTGATTGTATGGAATATGTTTTATCCTCTTTTGATAAAGAACTATTTTTTATTCTTGGCCTTCTACTCTTACTTTATATTGCTCTCTCCCATGTTTATTCAAATTAATACATTTAGATACATAAATCTTTTCCTTTCTTTTGCAAAGAATAGCCTAAAATCTTCCTTTACCTTCTACATCTCACCTCATGCTAACATGCAAGGATCCAAATTATGCACACTTCTTTCACTAATATTTATTGGCAAGAACACTAAAAATCTTTTTGAAGAATATATGCCTTGTCATTGATAAGTTGCTTTGGTTATTGTGTTTGTTAAGTTATCTCCAACAAAGTCTATGTTATATTTTAATTGATAATTAGGTCTATATTGGGTGCAAGCTCATATTTAATATTCCTAGAGGTTTAATATTGATATATCTTTTTCAGGTTATTTGGATCGAGCATATGCAATATAATGAACATCATGTCCACCATTTGTACCGCCCTTTGGTCAAGACAGGTCTAGTAATTGGTGCACAGAGGTTGATAGCCAGTTTGCAAAGGCAATCTGAATTCTTGAGAGTGATGAAGTCATTTGTTGATCCCACAAGTAATCACAAAAATTCTTTTATAGGGGCTTATTTTTTACACTTTAGAGTATTGACTAAAAATAGATTCTTATGATGTTTCATTTGTTGCAGTTGTTTGAAAGGACCAAATAGGTATACCGATGTTGTCTCAAAGCATGACTCACAAATTTTGTGCAGCAGTTTGTGCAACTACTCACAAGTGGGAAATGATTCAATTAGAAAATGGAGTAGATGCAAAATTGATGATGAGGACGAGCATTGGTGATCATAGTGAACCTATCGGTATAGTGTTATGTGCCACAAAGACAATAAGGTTACCAGTGAAACAACAACATTTGTTTGAATTCTTCATTAATTATAAAACGAGGAGTCAATTGGATGTTTTGTCCAGTAATGGTCCAATTCAAGAGTTGGTACGCGTTTTCAAGGATCAAAATCGTGAAAGTAACATCTATCTTTTACGTGCTGATGTGAGTTATGAATTTTTTTATTTTCTAAAAATATAATAGGATTATTTTTTGAATGTTTTTTATTTATAAATATGTTATTTGTTTGGTTTCAACATGTAGGAAGGTAGCACCAGTGCTAAGCAAAACAACATGCTGATTTTCCAAGATACTTGCACAGATACAACTGGTTCTCTTTTAGTGCATGCGACCGTTGATTCTGAAGATATCAATATGGTGATGAAAGAGGGGGATTGTTAATTTGTTGGCCTCTTGCCCAATAGAATTTCAATTGTTCAGGATTATTCTACAGCTAATAACAACAATGATATTTTTGGAAAGAACGATAATGGAGCCTATGGTGGATCTCTGGTGACTATAGGGTTTCAAATGTTGTTGAAAAACCTTGCTACTACAAATCTTCCTGCACAGTCGGTAAAAGAAGCAAACGACCTCATATGTCATACAATTCGTAAGATCAAATAGCTCTCAAATGCAAGTGATACTCCAAGACGAATAGAAGTGGAGTTGTCTCTTTCTTTCAATATATGTCTTTTTTTTTAGATGCTACATGAATTGTTTTTTTCTATTTTGTTTAGAGTTCTGAATAATTTTTTTCAGTTTGAATGACAATATGTTGTTATTGTGTCATACTATTTTAAGTTTACTTAGAAATCCTCCTTTTTGATAATCTATTGTATGATTGGTTTTGTTTTACTATGAGTGGTTTTGGTCTTAATAAAATGAGTGAAAATTAACATAAATTTAAATTCCAAATTTGGTGGTAAATCCAACCATTTGAGAGTGATATCTTGATAATGGTGATAAATTTTAAGTTTGTCACTTTGAATAGTGGGAAAATAGAAATTGAATGAAATAGTTGTAAAAGAAAATAACTTGTCGTCACCTAAAAAAAGGTGCTTAAGTAGCATTTGGTATAGAAATATTTATGTAATATTCTTGTGTTTCGTTGCCACAAAAAATATTACATTGTTTAAACACTGAATAATTTTATGATGAATAAGGAACATAAATGAAAGTGTAGTATTTGTTTAATTTCAGCTTCAGCCTATATAACATTTCTTAAATCACACCTAAGCAATTAGTGTAAGAACAATATTTGAATATAAATACATTCAGAGATGCTAAGAATCCACTTTCTTAATCACTTAGCCATTACAACACCAAAAAATAATATGTAATGTCATGATGATGTAATGAAATGCATTTGTAATTTATCTTAGATGAAACACCACATATAGAATAATAGGGAATATCCTCACATGCAACATCCTTGGATAAACCCTATACACTGTGAACATACTGGTGATCTTGTATCGTAATTTATTTTTCACTTTTTCAATGTGAATGTTCATGAGATGTAATTTCAACACAACAAATCATACACCGAATTCAATCCTCAGTACAAACAATCATAAATTACATCATTCTACAATGAACATAGAAAAGTGAAAGAATGTTCAAGTAAGCATTTCATAAGCCACCCTCCAGCTAATATCAATTCATTAATATCAAGTCTGCACATAAACATTGTAACACCTTTGAAATTGAAAAGTCGAGTTGGAAAGGAAAAGTTGTAGAAAATTATCATTGAAACAGGTTATACGAGTCTAGCGACGGACCGCAGGAAGTCCTATGGGTTGTAGGAAGGAAGTCTTAGTCCTTGGGTTGAGATTTGGAAAATGTCAAGTCACAGTAACTAACCTACGATTAGTTAAGACGGGTCTTACAATGTTCTATGGGTCGTAGGACGGATCCATAGGGTGATCCAGACATGCTGAAATTTTGGCCTTGAACAGGGGTTCTACAGATAGGCATCTTCGGGTCGTAGTATGCTCGACGGGCCGTAGGAAGGTCTCGTGGAATCAATCACAAATATTGCATCCCACTAAGTGGTCTACATCTGACTAGTACGGTCCATAAGAATCCCTATTCACTGTAGGTCGAAGTCGTAGGCCCTCTCTGGCAGAATTTAAAGAAGGATGTTTTAGTCTTTTCCTATCTACCCAACCCCTAAACTACGTCGTTTTGTCCCTATAACTACTCCTATAACTATTTTTACCCTTCAAATTAGTACGCATCCCTCTCATTCACTCACAAAACCCTCAAAACTCCTAAGGCATCTTCTCCAAAACCTCTCAAGAGCTCTCAAGGAATGATCTTAGGGTTTCATCAAGTTTGAAGGGTTTCTTCTCTGAATTATTATGGCTTTGATTGCCAAGGTATGTAGGAATTTATCAATGGATCTCTTTCATCCATTGAGTCCAACATGAACTTTAATCTCCAACTAAATTTCACCCAATTCAGTTAGGATTTTATGTCAATCCTCATGGGTCCTTTTGAATATGATTCAATTGATGTCATTCTACCTTATTTTGTGTGGCTTAACCAATTACATGATTTATAATTGATTTCATATGGACCCATGCTTTATGCTTTGATTTTCAGTTACTGAACTATGAACTATGATCATGAATTGATAAGGGAATTTTATGCATGTTTTATGAAAAGGTGAAGTTATGATTTAATGATACTTTTAAGTTAAGTATCAATGATTTGTCAAAGTTTTTTTCATAATTTGAAAGGAAATCATGATTTTTGATTCTTAGTAAGGTAGGTATCTATATATATGAAGTTATAAAATCATTGTTTTGAAAGGAGTTACTCTTATATGACTTTATGATTTGGGATTGGTATTTTGGTTATTCCCTTTCCCAACGTTATTCTTTTATAATTGACTTTATCTATTCCGTTTGGATCACCTAGAGGACCTTGAGGTGGAGGCTCAAATAGGGTACTCTCCAGTAGCAATCTCTAGTCTCAAACTACGTGTTCTCGTAGGATTGTCTTAAATGACCTATCTAGTGGATCCACATAGCATTAATGATATGATACAAAGTTCTACCTTGACAAGTAGACTCTCTCTTTTTGGTATAAGAGTTACACCAAATCCATATTATAGCTCACATGGTCTATTGTCGATTAAAGATAATATCCAATAAAAGTACTATAATTTTTCCTTAAAATTTTACGTTATGTCCTTGTACAATGCATTGGTCTTGTATCATGTTTTCTTATGATCCAACTTTTCTAAGCTTTTAAATGTCCTACTTGGTCATGCATTTCATGTCTTAAGCCTATTATGATATCATGTCTACATTTATGGATATTTCCCAATACTTAGTATATTTCGTGTACTAATGCATACTTCTACCTATATTATCTCATAATTCAGGGTTTGACGTTCTTTCTCCTCCTGCTCGTGGCTAGTATATTGCTTTGTTGTGAAGATTGGTGAGACCTCATGTTCTGATTGTTATGTAACCTATGCTACATTCTTATATGTAAAGTATGTGGTGTATGTGTTACGTCTCAACCACTATTATGTTGGTATTTAGAATGACTTGTCAAGACATAGTTATGATTTCACACTTTTGTTCAAACTAGCCTTATGCTATGAAACAGTTATTGCTTTAAATCTCTAATCTCATAATTCCTTATGTGTAATGTATGTCAAGTGGCTTGTGTATGAGCTCTCGAGATTTTATATGTCATGTCACGTTTCAGGTATATTTTGGATCGTGACAAACATCCAAGTTAATATGCTATGAATTAAGCTCACAAAAACATATAAGTCATCAATTCATGAAGAAAAACATCAATTATCCATATCATGACACAGGTACACGAATAAATGCTTGTCATATAATTTAAACGAGACCTCTATTACCCATTGCACCTTAATTTAGTAAATCTTTACAGTGTTGACACCCAATTTTGGATCTCCACAGTATAAATTAATCATCGAGATTCTTAAATTCCAAACAATTTGAAATAATTAGTTTTTATAAAGTTTAAAATATTTTTTTCAAGTTACTTTTAGTTAATTTTTATTATTTCTATGATTTTTAAGTAATATATATATTTTACATAATTGGTAGATTTTATAAATATTTGAAAGTCATCTCAAAAAAGATTTTGTTTTGTTTAAATATTTTATTAATTAGTTTAGTTATGTAATAGTTTGAAATTTAGAATTAATTAGTTTATAATTAATTCGATTATTTAATTTTGTTAAAATTAAGAAGTTCATTAATTAATTTATATTAATTCATCTTATTTAGTTTTTAGCCGAATCACCAACTAAACCCAATTTGGCAAAATTATTAACTCTAAATGGCTACAATTGAAATTCGTATGGGCATTCTCTTAGTTGCAATTTTAGCTATCTTTAACTTAAATGCAAGACCAAGTGTTGGGCCCTCTTCTTTCTCAATCAACTCCAGCAGCCCAACAATTACAGCATTACAACATGGGATTTTCAAAATATCAATATTTTGACATTTAATAGGACTCCTTAGCCACACTTTCAATATATATTTAAAATGTCAATATTTTAGTTTATTATGTATCTGATTTATGTATTTTTATTTGTTTGATTTAAGAATACAATTATTTAATAACAGAGAGAAGAGAAAATCAGGGGGGAAAATAATTTTTTTTTTAAAAAGGAACATATCACTTAAAATTTTCATCGCTTATAATTTCAAAGAAATTCCCTTTGCCATTCGATTGGAAGTTTCTTTTTTATTATGTTTTCATCGTAATTGTATACCAATAATTTTTACATTTTATGTGCTCACTTTACCATTCAAATTAAAATTGGTATTTTACTTTCGTAATGAAAACTAAAAATTGTATCCCAAACATGACTGCCAAATATATATATTTTTTATTTGTATTACAAAAATACTATTAATTGTATCCTATTATAATCTAATCGTTACATATGAATATGATTTAACTATGAAAGGATACAAGATTCTGAAGAAAAAATAATAGCATACATGGTGGAAATAATACAATCTATTGAGGAAGGATACAATATTCTAAAAATACAAATTAATTGTGAAAGAAATAGGGATACAAGATTCTGGAAAAAAATAGCATACATAGTAAAAATAATACAATTTGTTGATGAAGGATACAATATTCTAAAAAAATATAATTTGATTGTGAAAAAAAAAGATACATCTATGCTTAGAAAATACAAACTAAAAAAGAAATACAATGTTCTTAATAAAAATACAAATGTTGAATAAATACAATTTTTGCAACCTTGTTCTCTAACTCTCTCTTTCTTCTTCTTCGTCTGCTATGTTCCTTTTTCCGACTTTTTGTTAACCAAATCCAAATCCAAATATGTATTCTTAATAAAAATATAAATGTTGAGCAATATAAAATAATTAACAAACAAAAATTAATATGAATACAATTCTAGTATGAATACAATTTTGCAATCTTCTTCTCTGACTCTCTCTTTCTTCTTCTTCTTCGTCTGCTATGTTCCTTTTTTCAAAAATTTTGTTCACCAAATCCAAATCTAAATCTGTATTCACTTGTGCATTAATAACCCTATAAGCAAAATTTCAAAATTATTATATATGAATGTATAAAAAATAAAATAATATATGATGTATTATTGTCAATGTAGATTACCACAATCTACAAAATCCCAAATATGAAAACAAATCACGAATTTATGGGGGGGGGGAGTGGAAGCTACGAAAGAGAGAGAAGCGGAAGATGAAAAAATGAAGAACAATTGGAAGAGGAAATTAGATGAGAGAAAATTTTATTTTATTTTAAAAAAAAAAATATGAGAGAGAATTGTTGAAAAACGTGTGAATAAGGGGGAAAAAATATGTGAGAGAGAAAGAGAGGATAGAATGTGGGTAAGAAAATTAGAGAGAAAATGGGTAATGGAGTCTTTTTGGGGTCAAAAAGTGGGTCCAATGTGAGAAAAAAAGAAAGGTAAAAAAATTATATTAGGATACATTATATTTGCTAAAATATTGACATATTGGCATTTTTAATAATTAATTTAAGTGTAGATATTTTTAATAATTATGTTAGGAATTTTGACTAGTTTGCTAATTTTTCCTTACAACATTCCCACAAAAGAACCCAGCAAATACAAACGCAGTACGTGACCCAACCCCGCATCATCTACCTTCTTCTCCAGACGAGAAGCAAACCCAGAAACAGTAAACCCGACCTAGCGAAGCAAACCCAAATCACAATCGAGCCCAGCTCGCGCGTGTCAGTCCTCTCCCAGACTCGTCCTTGTCCGCTCGTACGAGAATATTCGAGTGAGCCAGGTGGAGCAATATCCTAGCTCTTTCATCCTTGCTCTTCAAATCAAGTGGCCTCCATTCTCTATTCGTTGAGAATAATACAAATTCCAGGAACCTTATCTCTTAGAGAGGTTTGAATTTCGAATGGGAATTCATTCAAAATCCCTCCCGATTTGCCCCCATTTCCAGCCTAAAATCTCCTCTATTTAAGGATCTTTCTTCTTCAATGTTTAACGTTGGAGACAGTGAAAGGAAAAAACTCAAGAAAGAATTGAAAATTCAATAATAGATAGGAAAACATAAGTAGATTTTAGGGCGATATTTCGTATATAACTCAAATTTCTGAGTTCATTGCCTTGGGGGTTCGAGCTTTTATCGAAGTTTTTTGTTGCTGGTGGTAGAAAGATTTGCTCGGCTCGATTTTCAGTTCGCTGCTTCAAAAGAGGTATAGTTTCTTTATCTTTACCTTTAGCTTTCATCTGTTTTATTTTGGAATTTAGAACGTTAGAAGCTGTCAAGTGAAATGGTGAAGTGATATTCTTAAATCATTTTCTCGTTTGATGCGACTTAACCTTGTTTTGAAAGCTAGCTGAATCTCTATCTTGTTTCGTTTGAGTTGTTTGATGTTCTTTTGATTTCAAGTTTGGTTACATCGGCTATGCATTTGTGTTTTCTTTACTGTTCACCCATGCCTTTGGGTTGTTTTTTCCTTTCTGTTCATGATTCGTTGTCTTAGACTCTCATTGTATTAGCCTAATATTGTAGAATTTTTATATGTTCTTGCATATCTTGAGTGTTATTTAGGTCCTGTTAGGTTTCGACCCATGACAATATGGTTATTGCTTATCGTAACCTAGAGTCTTTAATGTGATTTACATCTTTAACATCAAAGTTTCCAGCTCCTCTTTAGTAAATGATTTGTTCGTTCCCTGTGATACCTTGTCTTTGTTCTTGTTATTGTTCGAAATATTCGATTTCTTGATTGCTGGCTTCCTTTTGTATTCGCTCTCTCTAGTGTGGCATCAGCATTTCCGAACCTCTTTAAATTGTTTCGCTGCTCTTTTCTAGGTTAAATGCTCCATGCAAATTGAGTTCTTCCTTGCTAATGCCTCTCCTTATTTCGAAATATAGCTACTGCCTAGCAATCATGTTCATAACATGTATGAATAATTCTATTATTTCAATCTAGTTCGGACTTTTGACATACTTATTTTAGTCTTTTATTCCCTTTTGTGTTTTAGGTTGCTACTTTCCTTTATTCGAATGCTATATTGGTAAGCATATCCTCCTTACTTTGGGGTTTCATGTTGCTTCCAGTGTATATCAACTTTTTAGAAAACAATTACTTCTCCCTAACTATGTGTTACTGCCTCAATAAGATGCCACCATCCTCCAGTTAGTGTTCATTTATTTCATGTAGTTTAATATCTTTTGTTCCTTTTTCTATGTTAATAACAGTTAATGCAGTAGTACTCTCACATTCCTCTTCATTATTCCCTTCGTTTCAAAAAGAATGATCATCTTTCCTTTTTAATTTGTTTAAAAAAGAATGACCTCTTTCTTTTTTGGCATAATACATATATTGGACCCTAAAATTGGCTCAAATTTCAACTTTGACCTCCAACTTTCATAGTGCACAAACAAACACTTTACCTATCCAACCATTTAATAAATAAACATGCGTGTCCTACCTGGCAAAACGCGTGATGTGCACGTATTTTGCGCGAGTTAGGAGTAATTTTCGAGGCCCACAACAGTAAAAAATTGTTGAAATGACAAATCTACCCTTAATCAATCCCTTTTATATATATCTTTATATTTCCAAATCAAAATCTCATTTCTCTTTCCTCCTTTTTCAAATCAAATTTTTTTTCCTCTCTTTTAAAATGATTTGTGCTCATATTTAGTGCAAATGGCTTCTAAATTTTTTTTGTCATTGTGGAAAAAGAGCTATAACCCTTGTATATTAATTAAAAATAATTTTAATTTTTTTTTAGTTCTAAAATGGACGTGTAAAGTATTTAATTAGTTGGCAGCCACTGAGTGGCTCACTAATACACGTGGGAGCGTTTGCATTTCACGCTCTTTGCCTCCAAAAATTGCGTGTTTATTTATTAAAAGGTTGGATAGTTAAAGTGCATGTTTGTGCACTATGAAAGTTGGAGGTCAAAATTGAAATTTCAAGCCAAGTTTAGGGTCCAATATATGTATTATGCCATCTTTTTTTGGTAACATTTTAATTTCAGTTTTCCACGTGGCATGTTTAAGGCCACAAGATTAAAGGGCAATTTTGTACATTTGACATAACTTTAATTTAGGACCACAAGATTCAAAAGTCTTCTTTATTTTCTTAAACTCCGTGCCAAGTCAAACTAGATCATTCTTTGTGAAACGGATGCAGTAATTGTTAACCACTAAGTGTGTTTCTCCAAATAGAACCTGGTTTTTCTTTCTTTTATGCTTATTATATCAAATATGTTGGATACAAAGTGTTGCATCTTATTATTCAGAGTTAGGTCCTTTGTATTAATATCATGAGTATAGGTGGAATTTTCTCATCAAGGTTATGCATGTTTGCTTTGGTATCATTGACTCTTCAAAATTGTACCCGAGATTCCAAGATGAGCTATTAATTCGTATATTTTATTTTGTTTATGCATGAACTACCTCGGATTGAGTCATTTGGACTCCACATGTTCTCCTTCGCATCTCGAAATAGGCCAAGGAAGCCCAATTCTCTTTTCGAGTCAACCGGTGATGGAAGGTTTAGAACAGGTCCCCCGAAGGTCGATGAACAGGTGTTCAAGAGCCCAAGAAGGGTTGTATACATATTGTATACATCAATATACGCAAGAAATACAACAATATACAGTGATATACCCTCACTCTATACACTATATAAAAGCAGCGAAAATGGGCCCCCAAAATACCCAATTTCAGTTTTTGTATTATATTGTAATTGGGCCAAAGGCCCATTTTATTTTTGATATTATTTGTTAATTTTAGGACAGGTGGAAAAATAGGGCCAAATGTCCATCTTCTTTGTCAGATTTTTAGTTCTTTTAGGACACGTACAAATGGGTTAAAAGGCCAAAAAATAGAAATTAGGCCCAAGTACTGGCCCAGGCGGACAGAATCGCACGGGCCCAAACCTTTCCTTCTTTCTCCATTTCTATTTTCTATTATTATTGCTTGATTATTCGTTTAATTAATTTTAAGGTTTCATAATTCAATTCCCCAAAGATAGTCATTTTGAGTCAATTATTCAAAACTTAATAGTATTTATTTTTACTTGGCTTCCAAAATACTTTGAAAATATTTACTTAGGCATATATCATATATCTTTATCTTTCCCCTCAAAAATGATTTTTTAAAGTCCTAAAGTTGTTTATTTGCATAATTGGTCAAACATGCTTATTTTCTTAAAATTTTAGCCAAATATTTTAGTTACTGGATAACCGTGAATTAGCGGATGTTTTAGGTGCCTTTAAATGAACCCCGGACCTCCTTTAATATTTTTATTAGATTTTTTGTTTTTAATCTTTTGAAAATAAGTTTTCTTAATTTTTCTTAAAAATTGGGTGGCAACTCTAAACTCGTTTCTTTTTTTAAATAAAATAATTGCCTCTCGGTAGAGTGAGTCTACTTAGCGAACTGGTAGGACGCGGAGATCTATTGATCAATATGAATTTCAAGAGTGGATGGATCCTAAATATACATTTTTCATTAAAAAAAATAGAGTCCAAATCGATAAAACTTCAATTTTATCAAGAAATTCACAGACAAGAAAAGAAAACCAGATGAAGAAAACATTTGATAATGCCAAAATGAGGATCAGATACTAACTCGACTATTAAATCGAGAAGAATTCTTCAAAAATCACTCAATTCAGAGCTCTCGAACTCCCAATATGCTAAAAAAACCAAATGAAATATAGTATGAAATTTTAAATGCCTAAACCACACTATTTACACCAAAAACCAACAACTTAAATTTTTTCACTAGAAAAGTAGTAACTTCCTCATACGAAAGAAAAATGACCTAATTATTTTTTCTAATTGTCTTAGATAATGATAGAAGCTCAATTTCGTGCTCGTTTTCCCAATCACATATCATTTATTCTTGGTAAACAATTATCTCATATTTCACAATAAATGTCTAATCTCGCCTTAGCCAAAATACACAGAACTTTGCAGATCAGTCCTATAATTCATGCTCCAACCTTTAGAAATTTTGGAATAATTTTTCGATCTTTAAACAAATAATGAATCCTATTACATCCCTGAACTTATTTTATAAATAATTTTCTACCCCTTTTCGGCCTACGTGGCACTATCTTCTGGGCCCAACGCGTGTTGACAATTTTTTCAAGCTATCTTGTTGATAGTGCCACATAGGCCGAAAAAGGGGAGAAAATTATTTATAAAATAAGTTTAGAGGGTGGGGTAATAGGACCTTAATATAGTATAAGTTTGTCTTTGAGATTTCGGGCATAGGTTGGGGGGTTACTTATGCATTTTTCCTTTTTATTTATCATATAATACATAAACGTGCCCTGTCATCTGACATTTATGTCCTCCAACTTTATGTCACATGCACATTTAGGCATACTTAAACTTGGCCTCTTCTGATATTTATTCCCTTCAATTTTGGGTGTGCACTAGTAGCTAGACACTTAAACTTGTATAGAGTTGAACAAGTAAACACACACGTCCTACTTGCATCCTACATGACATCCTATGTGGCGTCCTACCTGTATTATGCCACGTAGACGTGTGTCTCTACTTGTTTAATTTTATACAAATTTCAGAGTGTACATACTTGTATAAACCCAAAATTAAAGGGCATAAATACAAGACAAGACCAAATTAAGAGGTATATTTATATACTAGGCATGTAACCTTATTTCCAAATGTCTTTTATGGTCTAAAACATGGTATGTTGTTCATATAAAAATTTGTTGTTAAAGGTGAAATGGGATGATTAAAATTTAAAATTTACTAACTATAAAATGAACACATTAATCTTCTGCTTCTTTTTAAAACACAAGGGAAAATGATTTGATATACCTCTTAACTTTGATATTTAAAGCTGATATACCCTTCATTATGAGAATGACTCATATATACCCATATTGTTATACAAAGGACTCACATGGATTAATAAATAGGAACAACAAAACTAAAAATTGTATTTTTTATTTCTCTATTGTTTTATAAATACAGGTAATGACCAATGGGAAGTTGGAAAGTGTTGCACATCGAGTGGTGCCAAATACAACTCAAACATGTACATGCATTGGTACTTATTTTTGTCCAGCAAATATTGTTGAGCCTGCAAGATCATTTGTTGGTCCAGACTCCAGACAATCCCCCATTGTTTAAACCCTTCAAATGGGACACTGAATTTTTTCCACATTATGCCAACAAGAAATCAGTATACCATGCAGCATTGGAGGCATTCAAAATCTATGCTTAATCATTTTAATTTCCACCAAAATAAGAGTTTTAAATTAATTTACAATTACTATATGTAATTTGTTACCTAGGTTTGAATCGAGCTTGTTATTCATTCATGAATAAGAAACTTTTGATTCTAACCGATTTGTGTGTTGTATCTTGAGTTAAAAATAGAATGATAAATCAAGACTTTTGAAATTTGTAAGCATAAAAATAACAAAATATTTGGATGGTGTGGAACTTTTAAGACTTGTTATTTTTAATGTTCCAAAATATTTACTCCTATATGACTAAAAGTGTTTTTAAGACTTGTCAATTTTGGTCTGCCATTGACATAATTATCGTGCAAGAGTTTCGTCCAGAAGTGTCACATGTTGATCGACCCTTACCGCCAACCACTCTTGGTCATGGAGCAAGGATCATGTATGGGCCCTAGTTAAGATACCTATGACGAAAGGACAATCTCAATTATGGGCCATGTAGCTCGTGACAGGCCTTAAAAAGGGGGAGCCGACGTTCATAGCCACCATTATGAGTGTGAGTAAAGACAATGGTTCTAAAGGGACTTTGCCACCACGCATAGAGAATTCTGGTTCGAGAACAGAACAAATATGTGATGCATGGGGAGTTGCCAAGGCACTTACATCCTAGGCACGAGGTGGATCATAAGATCGAGTTTTCCACCATCACCCCAACCCCTTTACGACATTCGTGATGGTATCAAGGATTTTATGCAACATAATCGAGAAGCAAACCTTCTTAAGCAATTCTCTTGTGTCTTTCTACATTCCCTTAGCGATCTAGTGTCAAAAAGGCTTACTTGAGCTTGTAAGATCGTGAAAGATTCGTGAGCGAGTGTTCAAGTACTGCACAGTGTGCTTACTTGAAGTCTAAGGCCGTGACACAAGGTTGAACATTTATAACACATGTGACAGCCCTTGTCTTACAACCAATAGCCTATCGACATTTGTCGCAATCAAGGCCAGTACAATTTACATCCACAATTGCATCACTGCCTTGCCACTGGTAATGCCTTTCCTGTTTCACTTGAGCTATTCTTTAACTTTCTTCTTATTTTGCTTTGCATTTACTTGTCCTAGCCATTAACTCATCTGGACTTGCCCAGATTTGATTTGACCTTGGCACTGGCCACTACCAAACGTCGTCTAGGGCCCATCCCATGCGATGGCGAACAGTCTGCCTACCTTGCTTATTTCCAACTTGGCAATGCCCCCACACTGCCCATATGTTTGATTCATATCCTCTACGTATGCCCATGACAAAGTCATACATGCCAACCTTTCCCCCCTACCGTTCCATCTACCAAGTTTAAAAGTCAGTCCCCTAACACTTTTTTCCTGCTGTGCCCCGCTTCGTTTAGCACTTTTTCAAAATTTTACCCTGCGCAGCCCCATCCTGCCTCGTTTATGCTTTCTTTTATTGTTTTCTTCATACTTTTTTTTGCATTATTCTGTTTAATTCCTTATAACTGTATACATTTTTTAGTTAAACTTTATATCTTTCCCATCTTTGAGAAAATAGGAAAACATAACCATGTGAAAAGTACTAAAACCCATTACTTCTAAGTTCTAACAGCGAAAATTTTACCATTTGAGTCATGTAAGAATAATCATTCATCATGAAAGTGGAACTGTGGCTTCTAAATTGTCCATCAAATAGTTATGGTCTTTCTTCAATACTCACCACCTACCCTGCCGCATTAATAATATTTAAAAACATTAATCTTTCGCCACCCTATCTTGTACTCGCCCTGCTCTATTACTATCCGTAAAATTCACCAAATTTTCTTCATTTATATGGCAAAATCTCAACACAGTTAGGTTGGGATAGAAACCAACAATATATCACCTGGTCCATAGACTAGTGTTTGATTTTCTAATAATTGAATTGCCAATCATTTATGAAACATTGGGTAGGTTAAAGTAACTTATCAAACACTTGGAGGATGTGATGTGCAATTCTCTTCCCAATAAATAGTCCTTCATCTGATGTAGGAACACAAACAAAAAGGGATTCATTCAAAGAAGAATAATAAAATGGCAAATCTCATGATCTCTAGTAAAGTAGTAGCACTTCCTCTAGTTTATGTCTTACCAATGCATGAAAGGCCACTAGCTCCAGTTCCAATTGTCAAGGAAATTCCAGTCATTGATTTGGGCGAAGAACGAGCTGTTGTCGCTCAACAACTTCTGAAAGCTTTGGAAGAATATGGCTTTTTTCAGGTTCATAATTGTTTCATGCAAATATCATTTCCTCCATTTTAACAAAAATGTCATACTTTCTTTTTTAGTCTGTTTAAAAAAAATTACTCCTTTTTTTTTTTTGACAATACTTCAATTACAGTTTTCCACATGACATGTTTAAGATCACTAGATTAAATGACATTTGGGTACAATAGACATAACGTTAATATAGGATCACAAGATTGAAAAATCTTCTTTGTTTTCTTAAACTCCGTGTCAAGTCAAACAAGATGAACTCAAACTGAGACGATAGATTAATGAAACAGATAATTAATCACGGGGTACCAGAGGATCTAATGGACGAGGCAATGGAAGTGTACGAAGAATTTTTCAATTTGCCAATGAAAGAGAAAGAAAACTATGCAAAAAAAAGAAGAAACACTCTATACCAACAATCCCAAGCATCATACATCAAAGGAACATCAATACTGGAAGGAAGTCTTAGAACATAACTGCAATATTGATGGACAAGATAAAAAAACTTGGCCTAGTAATCCTCCAACATTTAGGTACCTAACTATTTCTCAATCTTAAATTCGTAGATGAAATGATAGACGATTTGTAGATGGATTTTCGTGTGAAAGTTAAATATGAGAATGAACTTTCAGGGAGGTTATTGGTGCATATTCATCTGAAGTTAGAAAGTTGATCATGATAATCTTCGATTTGGTAAGCCAAGGACTAGGCTTGGAGGCAGGGTACTTTGGCAAATGTCATGGGCAGAGAATGTTTGTCAATCACTATCCAATATGCCCAGATCCAAGTTCGACTTTGGGAACTGGTGGACATTGTGATCCTAATCTCATAACCATTTGCCAACAACAAGTATATGGCCTTCAAATACTCAAGAATGATGAATGGATTGGTGTGGAACCTCTACCTCATGCATTTGTTGTCAATTTTGGTCTCCCAATAACGGTAATATTTATTTTAACATTCATTTATGACATGATACATAAACGTAACATGCCCTTTAACTTGACCTCATAATACAGGTAATGACCAATGGAAAGTTGAAAAGTGTTGCACATCGAGTGGTGACAAATACAACTCAAGCACGTACCGCCATCGGTACTTATTTTTGTCCAGCAAATGCGGTTGAGCCTGCAAAATCATTTGTTGGTCCGGACAATCCGCCACTGTTCAAACCCTTCAAATGGGGCACTGAGTTTTTGCCACATTACTTCAACAACAGAGCGGTATACCACGCAGCATTGGAGGCTTTCAAAATCAATGCTTAATAAGAGTTTTTAATTTCCACAAAAATAAGATGAGAGAGTTTCTACTTATACTACTTTGAATTTCCACCAAAATAAGAGTTTTAAATTAATTTACAATTCCTATGTAATTTGTAACCTTGGTCTGAATCGAGCTTGTTATTCATTCATGAATAAGAAGCTTTGATTCCTACCAATTTGTGTGTTGTATCTTGTATCTTGACTTATTATTGCCTCAATAATAAAATCTTTTTAGTAATTTCTTCATTTTAATTTATGCGGCGAAATTGTTGAACTGATTATCAAGCATACATATAAAAATGAACTGTGGAGAATTCCAGACACTACTTAAAAAACAGTGAATACCGACCTAAAAATTTCCGACCTCAAATGGAGGTCGGTAATTTCCGACTTCCGGAGGTCGGTATTTACAAGTAGTCGGTTTTTATGCAAAATAAAGCGGGAAAATAAAATTCCGACATCTGGAGGTCGGAATTTTTCCCGGAAAAATTGAAAACCGGCCTCTTGATGTCGGTATTAAACAAATAATTAAATAACAATATTTTATTTTTTCTCAATTAAATAATACCGACTTCCGTATGTCGGTAAAAATACCGAC
>JAJOOS010011535.1:0-21896 GCA_029582725.1 Solanum chiquidenum | reverse complement strand
AATCCCCCCCCCCCCCCCCCCCCCCCGCCCCCAAACCCCCACTCCTATAATTTTTTAAAATATTTTTCAGTTCAAACTTTTGTGTTCACTCGCTTTCAAATATGTGTAACCACACATTTTATCCAACTCAGCAAAATTAAATGTCACATAAGCTTAGTCAAATCAAGATAAGTAGAAGGGTCTCCTCGACCACTCCGCCTTCAACAAAGAATAAATAAGTATTGACCAAATGTCCAAAATTCGTGAATGTTTTCCTAAGAGAGCCACCTTCTACAAATAATAAATAAGTATTGACCAAATATCCAAATATCGTGATTTTTTGTTTTCTAAAAGAGTCACCTTGTACAAATAATAAATAAGTATTGACCAAATATCCAAATATCATAAATTTTTTTCTAAAATCAATTATATCTTATTAATTTCATATTTATCTATCTTCAAAATTACATTCGATCTTCTCAATTTAATTATCTATATATATTCCTCGATATTTCAACCCTCAATCGCATTACTTCTCAACTATTATTCTTGAGTTTTCTTTACTTTGAGAGTATCTGAAAAAATGATTGATGAGAAGAAGAAAAGATCAGTCTTTAGTAATGTTAGCTTACGAATTGAACCTTCTAAAGGTGAAGCTAACTGTTACACCATATATTAACCACAAACGGTTAGTACAAATCCGGCACAAGAACAAATTAGTGACTGTCTTATCCGTAAATACAAGGCGATGCTACATGGATGGCTAGCGGAAAAGAGACAACATGAAAACATAGCATTTGTAAATACAATTTTCTTATGATGTATATATTCTTGGAGCCAGGATTAAAAATTTGGGGATTCTAAATTTTGTCTCGAACCGTCAATCAATTTTGTTTGGGGTTCAAAAATTATTATACCTATATATTTAATTAATTTTCTAGTACAAATAGAGGATCTACGAAAAAGCTACTGAGTTTTTCCAAACCCACGAACCCCCACCTAGCTCTGCCTCTTCATGTATGGCATTTTATTTTGTTTATAGCATGCTTCCGAATTGGGATTTATTGATCACTACCAATAGCGTGAATCCTCCACTTAATTATATTATCGCGTGTGTCACGCACCGAGCCTACACCCTCGGTGGGACTGGCACTCAAGAACCATTGCTTTCCCCAAGCGAACCCTTGGCCTGACTTACTTACTTAGTGGAAGACTTAAACATAAGAAATATAACTCTTGCATAACTTAAGAAATAATATCTTAGCTAAAATGGCAACTCAAGTCTTAAACGTATACAAATGAAATGAATCTAACTAAAGAACTATAACTATTTGTCTATAAAGCCTCTAAAACAAAGAGGGATGTTAGTAAAAGACCCCCGATCATCCTAACAACTGAAATACTGAAAGCGAAGTAAAAGGAGTCCTACAGAATGCAAGGAGGCTCACCCGCTGACTATGAGTGCTCAAATGGATCAACGAGGCGTTGGGTGATGATCCTAGTTACATGTGTCTGTATCATAAGAAGATGCAGGTCAACTGGCGTCAGTACATTGAATGTATGAGTATGCAAGTTGGAATGCTAAACAGAACATCGGCTTGAAAAGAATCTAAAAGGAACACTTACCTTGGCTTTACTCAACTCCTGAATAACTTAACTCAATATAAAGCAATAAGGCATATGCAATATATATAAAGCTTGTAAAACAGTGGAAAACAACTTAGTTCGTTAAAGAAAATGCAATAATAAACTCAACTTTACTTATATAATAAAGTAATATAATTTATGTGGGAGATTCTCTAACCGATAACCTCCACTATGAGCCTAAGTGGTGATACAACGTCTTGCCGACGCTGCCAGAACTGTCCTATACTTTGCTATCATATAGGATGCCTTAACTAAGTGCATCCACTAGTCTATGCTAGAAGCATCTTAAGGAGTCATCTAAAAAGTATGATCCTTTATTACCCATGATGGCTACATGGTTTATGGAGAATTGAGTTAATATGAACTCGCATTCCCATATCGGTGATCAATACTACTCCCAAAATATACTTAGCTCATATGTTTTTAATACAAACTTTTTTCTTTGGTTTGAGCTAATTACTCAAAACTTAGCTTAAAAGCTCTCTTGGAATCGATATTCCCTTTCTTGCTCAAATGTGAAAACATTTTAAACTCTTGGGAATACTTAGTTCTCTTATAACTTCTTGAGAAATGAACTCAACTCTTTACTCTTTGCTTAACTTAAAACTTAAGTCATAAAACAAAGTTAAAATGTTTGTGAAAGACTTTTGAAAACTTTATAAACTTCTCTTGACTTGCTTCTTAACTTCTAGACTTGACTCTTAGCTTTCATTGAATTGAATTATGGATTCAAGGTTCATGATCTCATGTTTATGGATGATTTCATGATGTTTAGATGTACCTAAGAGTGTTCGAGTCAACTAGAAAGCATTGTTACATTTCTATGGAACTAGTACGAAAAGTTGGGGAAGGAATGGGAAGAACTGGCGTCCCTAGCGCTCTGAGAGGCATGGGGAGATAGAGGGTAAAATTTAGATACGGACCTGAGGTGTGCTGGCTGGTGCGGCGCCCCAACGGTGAAACTTCAGAGAACCTTTTGGGGCGCGCTGGCTGGCGCGGCGCCCCACCTCTTTCCTCAGGTGTTCTACAGTTTTTCTTTCTTGTTTTTCAATTTTAAACCCTCTAAATTCCAATGGTTCTTTCCACAAATATTTAGAATCAACTAAACCATCAAAATACATCAGATTCTATTCGAAATCACAACTAAAATCATGAATCAAACTCATAGGATTTACTTTCAAAACTATATAACTTCGCTGAATTGAATCATGATTGGAGAGTGGGTGAACTAACCCAATGCTATGTGATCTCACATACCTTGTAGGGATTACCCCTTGACGAAATCCACAAGCGAAAACCTTACGAACTATGATATTGGCTCTTTTTTCCTTTCTTCTCGTCTTGCGTTCTTTCTCCAAAAACCCTAACTCTATTTTTCCAAAGCGTAAAATGAATCCTATAAGTTTAGACCTTAAAAATATTACCCAAAATGAATTAATTAAGTTAGGTATGGAAAAGACCAAACTGCCCTTCCAAAATCCGGATTGGACTTTCCTTATTCTAACAACCCAACTTCCAATGGGCATATCTCACTCATACGAACTCGAAATCGCGCAAACTCGGCAGCGTTGGAATTATAATTCAACGATATTTCCTACGGCATCTGTAAACACACCTAACTCATCTTGATCTAGGAGTTATGGTTGTTTGAATTTGACCCAAAACTCATTCTTAACTTAACTTTATCAAATTTCCAGATTTTCATTATTTCCTAAAATCACTATTTCCAGTTCTTGACTTCTTCCTAGTTATTTTAATTTGCGAGATGTTACAATATCTCCCCCTTGGGAACATTCGTCTTCGAATAAGATTACTCTTACTAGGCTAAGGGTGTAACATCAACCATTCAGTTCAAACACCCAACAAGCAATTGCAAAAAAAAGCATGCCAACTTATAAATAAATACCAAGAAAAGGATTAGTACCTTAATTTGGAACTTCTCCGGATTCGAACATATGTGGATATATCTTCTTCATGTACTCCTCAGCTTCCCAAGTAGCTTCCTCAACAAACTGATTCCTCCAAAGAACTTTGACTGAAGCTACATCTTTTCTTCTCAACTTGGGAACTTGACGATCTAGAATCTGAACAGGAATCTCCTCATAAGACAAGCTATCCTTGATCCCAATCTCGTTGGTTGGTATGATCAATGAAGGATATCCCATGCACTTCTTCAACATAGATATGTGAAACACCGGATGAACCGTGGCTAATTCTTGTGGTAGCTCCAACTCATAAGCTACTTTACCTACCCTTTTTTATATCCTGGAAGTGCCAATATATCAGGGACTAAGCTTCCCCTTCTTATCAAATATCATAACACCTTTCATGGGTGAAACATTTAAATACATCCAATAATCTACTTCAAACTCTAACGCCCTTCTCGTAACAACAGTGTAGGATTTCTGACGACTCTGTGCCATTTTCACCATCTATTGAATCACTCACACATTCTCCATAGCTTGATAAAGTAAATCAGATCCTACCAACCCACCTTCACTAACTTCAAACCATCCAATAGGAAATCTGCATCTTCTCACGTAAAGAGTTTCATAAGGAGCCATTTGGATGCTAGAGTGGTAACTATTGTTGTAAGAAAATTCAATAAGGGGTTGGTGATCATCCCAATTTCCTTTGAAGTCAATCACACAGGCCCTCAACATGTCTTCTAAGGTCTGAATAGTACGCTCTGCTTGCCCATCGGCCTGAGGATGAAAGGCAGTACTTAAGTTCACCTTTGAACCCAAGCCTTTTTGTAATGACTTCCAAAATTGTGCAGTAAACTGCGCACCTCGGTCGGAATAATGGAGACCGAAACTCCATGAAGTCTAACCACTTCTTGAAGATACAACTTGGCATAATCCTCTCCTCTGTGGGTAGTCTTTACCGGCAAAAAAGTGGGCTGATTTTGTCATTCTATCAACAATCACCCATATCGAATCATGTTGCATGCGAGACCTTGGAAAAGCTGTGATGAAATCCATATTAATCATCTCACACTTCCATTCTGGAAGTTCTAAACTCTGGGCCATAACACCAGGCCTTTGATGCTCTACTTTAACTTGTTAGTAATTCGGGCAATTAGCAACAAATTCTGCAATTCCTTTCTTTATACTACTCCACCTATAAACTTCTCTCAAATCACAATACATCTTTGTGGAACCCGGATGAATGAAATATCTGGAGCTATGAGCTTCCTCCATGATCCTCTCTTGGAGTTCATCCACCATTGGTACACACAATCTACCTTGATATCTCAATATGCCACCTCCCTCTTGTTCAAAAGCTAATACTTTTTTCTTATGAACATTTTCCTCCAATTCAAGCAAAATAGGATCTTGGTCTTGCTTTTCTTTCCCTTATAACACTAATGAAGATTCAGCCACATTCATCACCACTACTCCTCCTTCTGTGAAATCAATCAGTCGGACTCCTAAGCGTGCAAGTCTATGCACATCTTTCACTAACTCTCTCGTTTCTTCCTCAACATGGGAAGTACTTGCCATAGACAACCTACTTAAAGCATCAGCAACAACATTAAGCTTACCTGGGTGGTAAAGAATACTCATGTCATAATCCTTGAGTAATTCTAACCACTTCCTTTGTCTGAGATTAAGCTCCTTCTGAGTAAACACATACTGAAGACTCTTGTGGTCAGTGACTACATCAACATAAACACCATACAGATAATGACGCAATATCTTCAAATAAAATACTACCGCAGCTAACTCTAAGTCATGGGTTGGGTAGTTCTTCTCATGAACTTTCAACTGTCTAGAGGCATAAACTATAACTTTGCCATTTTGCATTAACACGCAACCCAAACTAACTCTAGAAACATCATAATACACCACAAAGCCTTGAGTACCTTCTGGTAAGGTCAATATTGGGGAAGTAGTCAACCTCTTTTTTAATTCCTGAAAACTTTTCTCACAAGCTTCAGACCATTTAAACTTCACTATCTTCTGAGTTAATTTGGTCAAAGGGGATGAAATAGATGAGAACCCCTCTACGAACCTTCTATAATAGCCATCCAACCCCAAGAAACTTCTAATATCAGTTGAAGATATGGGCCTAGGCCAATTATGCATTGCCTCTATCTTTTGGGTATCAACTCTAATTCCATCACCGGAAACTATGTGGCCCAAGAATGCCACAGACTCAAGCCAAAACTCACATTTAGAGAACTTAGCATATAAATCCTTATCTTTCAAAGTCTGAAGAACTATTCTGAGATGCCTAGCATGATCTTCATCATTCCTCGAATAGATTACAATGTCATCAATGAAAACGTTAACAACATAACTAAATAAGGCTTGAATCGTCTGTTCATAAGGTCCATGAACGTTGTTGGTGCATTAGTTAAATTGAACGACATGACCAAAAACTCATGATGACCATAACGATTCCTGAATACTGTCTTGGGAATATCACACTCCCTTAATTTCAACTGATGGTAGCCAGATCTGAAGTCAATCTTAGAAAAACAAGAAGCATCCTGAAGCTGATCGAAAAGAACATCAATTCTCGGAAGAGGATTCTTATTCTTGATGGTAACCTTGTTCAACTGACGGTAATATATACACCTCCTAAGGGAACCATCTTTCTTTCTCACAAACAAGACCGGAGCGCCCCAAGGTGAGACACTTGGTTGAATAAAACCCTTATCAAGGAGATCTTTCAATTGTTCTTTAAGCTCTTTCAACTCTGCTGGTGTCATTCTATATGAAGGAATAGAGATAGGACGAGTATCGAGAATAATGTCTATGCCGAAGTCTATTTCTCTCTCAGTAGGGACTCTGGTAGATCATATGGTAAGACTTCTTGAAACTCTTTTACTATTGGAACTTACTAAATGAGAGGTATCTCAACACTAGAGTTATTGACTCGAACTAAGTGATAGCCACAACCCTTGGAAACTAACTTTCTTGCCTTAAGGTACGAAATGAAACGACCCTTAGGCACTGCTGAACTACTACTCCACTCTATGACTGACTCATTTGGAATATGGAACTTGACAATGCGAGTTCTACAATCTATTGATGCATAACAGGCATGAAGCCAGTCCATACCTAGAATGACATCAAAATCCACCATGTTTAACTCCACTAAATCAGTCATGGTGTTATTGTGATTGATGGGAATAACACAATCACGATAAACTCGCTCAGCTATAATAGACTCCCCAACAGGTGTAGAAATGAAAAAGGGTTCACAAAGTTTCTCAGGAATAACATCAAACTTATTTGCAACATAAGGGGTTACAAAAGATAAACTTGCTCTTGGGTCTAGCAAAGCATAAACATCAAAATTAAAGACTTTGATCATACCAGTAACGACATCTGGAGAGTTCTCTTGATCTTGGCGACTAGTGATTGCGTAGAGGCGGTTTGCTCCTCCACTAATACCGAAAGTAGCTCCTCTAGGTGCAGCCCTATCTGAGGGAGCGACTGATTAAGATTGGGCTCTATTACCCTGATTTTCACTACCTTGCCTGTTCTTAAGGAACTCTTTCATGAAGTGACCCTCTTGTCCACACTTTGAAACAACTTGACTGGCCATCACGATACTTACCTGGGGGGTTCTACCACACCTAGCACATGCTGAAGCCCAATTACCTCCTTGTGCCACACTACCCTGAGACTGTGCAGGTCTAGCTCTCTGAAGTTCTGTGAATTCTGACTATTATACTCACCTTTGTTTCTGGGTACAGGTGCACTAGCAGATGATGGAGCATGTCCCTTTTGGTTTTGCTGGAAGGATGAACGGTTCACATTACTTTTCTGCTTCCCGGATTCACTCCTTGTCTTAGCCTTCTTGTTTCTAAACTCTTCACTGTCCCTCAGCTTTTCATCCTCAACCTGCTGCACATAAGTCATCAACCTCACTATATCCATGTCCCAGCAACAAAAAGACTCATTCTACTCTTCATATTCGTAACCATCTCCGAAGCATAACAGTATAGTTGGGTGAACTTCAACCCATACTCATGAACACTTAGTGACTCCTACTTTAGGGTAAGAAATTATTGTACCTTACCTTCTTTCAATTATCGGGGAAAGAAACCCCCCAAGAAGGCCTCCTCAAAACAAGCCCAACCCATAGGTGGTGCATCATCAGCTCGGTTCTTCTTCCATTGATTGAACTAAGTCTTAGCAACATCATTAAATTGATATGCAGCTAGTTCTAATCGCTCAGCATCGGTAACGTGCATAACATCAAATACCCTCTTTAGCTCCTCAATAAATTTCTTTATATCCTCATTAGTGCTCAAACCAGTGAACTTTGGAGGGTTCATCCTCAAGAACTCACGAATCCTCGAAGTGTTAGCCTCTTTTTGTCGAGCTACTATTTTTTGTCCAACCTGATTAGTCACAGCTTGAATTAGCATCCTTATTGCTTATCTGAACTCAGCGTTAGTGACTTCCCCTTGAGGTTGCACTTCAGGTGCATTTGGTAACTCTTCCTCCTCAACATTATGCCTAGCAGGACGACCTCTGACAGCTCTTCGTAGAGGCATGATGATCTTAAAACACGCGCAAGCATGAATTAGAAGGAAACTTTTTAGAGATCAAACTCTAATGCACGAAATGAGTACGAAAGAGGTGAGATTTTGGTAAGTGTCGCAGCCTCCTAATTATAGATGTGGTGCGCTTCACACCTATAACTAGGACTCTACTGAGACGGCTTCATAGACTCTCTAGGACTCTTGAACTCTGTACTCTGATACCAAGTTTGTCACGCCCCAAGCCTACACCCTGGGCCGGACTGATACTCGAGAACCGTTGATGGCCCTAAGCGATCCCTTGGCCTATCTTACTTACTCAACCGAAGTCTTAAACATAAGAAATATAACTCTTGGATAACTTAAGAAATAATATCTTAGCCAAAATGGCAACTCAAGTCTTAAACGTATACAACTAAAATGAATAAGACTAAAGAACTATAACTATCTGTCTATGAAGCCTCTAAACCAAAGAGGGATGTCGGGATAAGACCCCCTATCATCCTAACAACTGAAATACTGAAAGCAAAGTAAAAGGAATCCTCGGTAATGCAAGGAGGCTCACCCACTGACTCTGAGTGCTCAACTGGATCAACGAGGCATTGCGTGATGATCCTGGTTACATGTGTCTCCATCATAAAAAGATATAGGCCAACTGGCATCAGTACATTGAATGTACAAGTACGTCAGTTGGAATGCTAAACACAACATAAGCTTGAAAAGAATCTGAAAGGAACACTTACCTTGACTTTACTCAACTCCTGAATAACATAACTCAATATAAAGCAATAAAGCATATGCAATATATATATATATAAAGCTTGTAAAACAGTAGAAAACAACTTAGTTCGTTAAAGAAAATGCAATAACAAACTCAACTTTACTCATATAATAAAGTAATATAGTTTCTGTGGGGATTCTCTAACCGACAACCACCACTATGAGCCTAAATGATGATACAACGTCTTGCTCACGCTGCCAGAACTGTCCTATACTTTGCCATCATATAGGACGCAGTGGATCCATTAGTGTATGCTAGAAGCATCTTAAGGAGTCATCTAAAAAGTATGATCATTTACTACCCATGATGGCTATATGATTTATGGAGACTTGAGTTAATATGAACTCGCATTCCCATATCGATGCTCAATACTACTCCCAAAATATACTTAGCTCATCGTATGTTTTTAAAACAAACTTCTTTCTTTGGTATGAGATAATTACTCAAAACTTAGGTTAAAAGATCAGTTGGAATCGATGTTCCCTTTGGTGTTGGCATCGCAAGTTTCAACAAATTGTGGGAAGTCTAGTTGGTGACAACGACAAAGCTAGTAATGGTAAAAATTATGGCAACGACGAAGGAGGGAGATGTCACGGAGATGATAGTGGTAGAATTTGAATACCCTAACATTGGTTTTCCATGTTTTTAGACAATAATTTAGTTTTGTTAGTAAAAACTATTTGTGCCCTAAATGTTTGATGATTTTTTTAAAAGTAATCGCTTTGAGTTTTGTTCTATCAGTAACATTTGGGTTTTCCTAGGATCTTAATTGTTCTATTTTTGCTATATTACAATGTCTATTTGGATAGTTGTTATGTATTGTTCATAATGTATTGTATTGTATTGTACAATATTCTTTTAATGAATAAAATGTTTGGATAAATAGTATCAGTTTATGTCTTTATATAATGTCATACATCTACGGTTTGAATGATATATCTACAAGAAAGGTATGGAACGAGATAAAGCTGTTGTGAAAAGGTAGAGTATTCTAGTTCATGTTAGAATACTCTTACTATTATTTTTTTGAAGAGCCTATATTTTTAATATTCACATATTAGTAAAGGATTATTCCTTAGTTTAATGCATTTACTTATGATGATTCGATGCACGGGCACATTACCTAGTTATTTATAAATAGGATTGTTAGTTAGATAGATTCTTGCCTAGGGACTTTTATTTTAACAATAATAACAACGATAACGAAATCAGTGTAATTAATTCAAAAAGTGGAGTCTGGCTACAATGGTGTGTATGGTGTGTAGACAGTCTTACCCCTTCCTTACGAAGGTAGAGAGATTGTTGATTTTTATGTCATCGCAGACCCCAAAAACCACTCGTTCCTTTCCCTTTCCAATAGCGAACGTCAACCCTCATGATCACAATGCTCTGCCCAGCATTCTACCCTATGCAATCACACAAAAACCCTTGCGACCCTGAATCAAAACAACCCCATCACCTCTTCGCGATTGCGACACCCAAGTTTGCAACCTCAAAGTTCACAAAAATCAGGTGCCTACCATGATCTGGTTCAGTGCATGAACCTTTCGAGAAGAAAATCAAATATGCCAATTTCACCAAAATTCCCTGCAAACTTGTTGGGATGCTTAAATACCAAGCTGAGGTATCTAGGCATATATTTGATTATGATGATATTTTAATCTTCAATTTTACTAGTTTGCAACTTAAGCTTCTGAATCTCTCTCGATTTCATTGGAACTTGTTCAAACTATCCACTCAAGTCATAAATCACCCTTCGGATGAATAGGGACTTTCAAACCTTGATTTTGAGCTCGTTTATACCAAATGTTGACATTGATCAATACTTAAAATTTTAACTTTCTATTTTTATTTTCTTCTCTAATACACATCTAATTACCTCTAGTTACGTATTACCCATCCTTTCAAGTCATGATATAGATTTAACGCCTACACCAAGTGTCACTTAATTAAGGGAAAAAGATCCTAATATAAATCTACCAAACTGATTGTTACAAGAAGTGATTTCCATGATGACCTAATAACTACATGATACTAACTTTTATCGTCATGTTGAGATGTCATTGCAATTTACTTAATTCTTACAGAATTTCCTTTGTTAATCCAAAGGTTAAAGTTGTTGAAAAACACTCCCAAAAAAAGAAAAGGAGAGTGTTCCGTCTGGAAGAGGGAGTCTACAGCAAAGAAATAGAAAAACAACATCTATAATGATAACAACCTAAATTGGTATTGGCATAGGTCATCGCGAGGTTCATGGATTCAACAAATTGTGGTGCGTTGGTGGTGGAACTAGTAATGGTGAATTTGGTGATGTCATGGGATATGACGAGGGTCATGGATCCTGTGCAAACAGTGGTGGAAACGAAATGAGGGAGATGCCTTGGTAGAATTTGAATGTCCCAACATTTGTTTTTCATATTTTGTTAGATTTTCAAGTAAAAAGTATTTCTGTCCCTGAGTGTTAAATGAATTTCTTGAAAGAATTTACTTTGTGTTTTTGAAGAATTTAGTAACTCCTTTTTCTTTATTTATGTTCAACTGCGTATACATTCACTACAATTTTCTTTTTGTTTTTTACGTTTTACAAATATTTATAGATTAATTAATTGTACTTCTAATTAATAGTCACTAACCATGCCATTACATATTACATAACCCTATATATTAAGATTTTTTCATAGTATCTCCAATTTTAATTAATACAACATTCTAAGTAATATTTTAGCATTTTCCCGGTGAGCAGTTTGCCTCACAAAACAAAGGCCATGAAAGCAAAGTAAGATACATTCTTCTTCAAATTTATGTTGCTTGAACTTTTCAAAAAATACTAACAAGCGCATGTCAGATACTTTAAAAATAATATATTTTTGGAGAACTTCATACGAGTTACATAGTATTACGTAATTTTAAACCATGCATATATATTTTAAGATAACAACGGAAGTCATAATAATGACTAGTGCTCATTTTGATATTTTGTGGCGCATTGGTCGCAAAAACTCTTACTTTTATTTTGTGGCTGCATGAGCCGCCAAAAAAGGTTTGTCACTTAAAATTTCATATCTTCTTGTGGTTGTTAAAAGTGGAGTTAACTATTGGAAGAGGTTTAATTGAATATCTTTAGTTGCGATATAGAATTGAGTAAATAAGGTAAAATAGTTTTGCATATATACACATTGTTAAATTCCCTTAACATTTAGGAAACTTTTAGTGTTGTAGTAAAAGTGATTTATAAATTAGTTTATGCCTTAATTCAAATTCAAGTCAAACATTTTTTTTTTGAATACCCTTGTTAGAATTAATAATTTCTAGTTTTGTCACTAATCAAAGTTATGTTATTTTTGTGTGCAGTACTGATAGTAGATACTACAAAGATTAGATGCAAGTTGATGTTAATTGTTGTTTAAGGAGTTCTAGTTTTGGCATTAGATATGGCGAGGTCACAAATTCAGTGAAAATGGTGGTGGAGGTGGCGGTAGAGGTGTAGGTGGTGGTGGAGGAGGAGTTAGTCATGGAGCATCTGGTTTTGGCATTGGAGATGGTGAGGGTCATGGATCGGGTGAAAACGGTGGTAGTGGTGGTCAAAATGGTGGTAGTTGATGAGTCCACAAATTGGACTCATTTAGGGCAATATTTTAATAAAAATTGTGTCCTCAAATGCTTATATTATCTCAATATCTGATGAAAACCTTTAAGTTTCAGATATTTGAAGTTTGAAGGAATGCATAGACACTACTTCGTAAAAAGGAACGAGAAGGCTGAAAACAACGAGAAAATGAAGGCCTGAGGATCGTCGAGTTCACTTGGCGAATCGCCTAAGGGTCTCACTTCGCCTTTTATTCTAGTGTGCAGAGCCCTGAAGGAAAGGATCAAGTCGGCGGAAAAGGGGAGCAGTCGGCGCATCGCCGAGAAGGCCCGCGAAGAAGTTATATGTCGCCCAATGACCCAGAGCACGACGATGCCGAAGTATGGTGCAAGACGGCGATGAACTAAACCAAAGGACGAATCTCCAAGTTGATCAGAGATTTCGACAAAAGTCGCCGAGTGATCTTCCAGAGCAAAGATTTTTAAAAACTATAAATACTCGTTGAGAGTTATAGCTTAGTAAGAAATTTTAGAAGGAGACTTTAGTATCAATTTTTAGTATCAGATTTAGAATATAATTGTCACACCCCAAACTCAAGGGAGCAATTGGCTCCTAATGCCAAAACTCAGGCCCGAGCCGATCCTGCTGAACCATTTGCTACTAGCACATGGCAGCCACACGCAATCAAGAAATCAAACAAGTATATCTCGGTTTAAAATTAAGTCATCGGCCGGCAAGGCCCCTGCCAACTGATCTATAAAAGAAACAGCTACTCCCAGGAGATCATATAAATATATAGCTAACTAGCACAGAAGTCCTGATTGGGCCGTCGAGGCCACCATGATATCTAAACCAAAACGAAAAGCAGGTATATATCAATACAATACATCAAACAACTCACAAGCTTCAGCAAACCAACCACATAGGCCAGTATGGCCATAACGTAGCTATACACCCCACACAATAGTTTGCAAGCCTCTAAGAGTAGTAATGATTGGTGGGATAGAGCCCCAACCTACCCATAAAAATATATACAACAAAAGCTAACAAACCTCCACACTATGGCAGCTCCGAAGGAAAGGGCTATCCAACCGTCTAGAAGTCAATCATGCTGCTGAGGAGGTCTACTCGGATATCTGTTGGGACCTGCATGCATGAATGCAGCGCCCCCAGGCAATGGGGCGTCAGTACAAAATAATGTACAGAGTATGCAAGGTTGTAGACTAAATGAGCAAGTATCATAATAAACCTAAAGCAATCAGGTTAGGAAATCAAATTTAGATAAACATTCCAACCCACTACTGAATCTAATAAAAACAATAATGATGAAACATCAACCTAACCAAGCCCCCATAAGCCCGGTAGGTACAAACAACATACCACCTACTTAGGCCCCCATAAGCCCAGAAGGTGCCAAATCAATCTACAAAACCTTATCGGTAGCGCCTTGTCTTTGTAAGAAGTTACATAGCCCTTTTTGGCAACGATATAACCCCGTAGGCAGCACATAGCCCTCTTAGGCAACATCATAGCTCTCTGGGCTGCACATAGCCCTCTTTTGCATCAACATAGCCCTGTAGGCAACACATAGCCCTCTTTGACGTCAAAATTGTCCCGTAGGCAACACATATCCCTCTTTGAAAATAACATAGTCCTATTAGACAACATCATAGACCCCATAGGCAGTTCATTGCTCAAGAACTAACCACAATAGCCCCAAGGGCGATAACAAATAATTGAATAGGCTAAAGGCGAGCAATTTAGCTATAAACAATATATATGAATAATCTCCAAGTTGTTCCTAACTTAGGGTCGTTCTTAACAGATTATGAGTCCCTAAAATGAGGGTTTATAACCACTCAATCAGCCAACCACTCACAATTACATCTACAAGATCACCAACGTAAACTACCTCTAAGGAAACATGTCAACGAAGGGAATAACCTTAACATACCTTTCCAATGAACGCTCGAAAGGCCGTAGTTCCTTCACGAAAGTTGTTCCTTATGTCCTAACCTTCGCAAACACTACATATAGACAACTGGTACTCCCCTATAAACAATTCATAATTAATCTTAAATCGGCAGATTTGCCATATTGCCCCAACTTGTCGAAACGTCCGTAGAAATTCATAAAAACAATCATAGAAAAGTCCTGAGATGATTACCTTAGTTAACCAAGTTAAAATCTTGAAGAAACGCCAATAACTACAATTTATATCTTCAAAAACCAGCTCCAAACGCAGCTAATAGAAGGGAAAAATGATTGCCACGTGTAGGGATTACGTTTCTAGGCACGGGTGCAATGTTTAATAGTAGAAATCGTCAAAAACTAACCTTCATAATGCTAGAACTCCATAAGAACTCTCTCTTAAGCTTTCTCTCTGGTTTGGAACTGAAATGGAATGTTTTTATGGCTTAAAACGTTAAATAAACCGACATACCATATTTTTCACCCGACCCGGATACGACCCGGATTCTGCCCCGGCAGTCCCTAGCAAAACCCTCATAACTTTTTACTCTGATGTCGGTTTGATACGGGGTTTTGTGTGTTGTAAACTAGAATCGTAGGAATTCGATTTAATGGGTAATAGGCCTTATAACTCTTTATATATTGGGAGAAAACATCCAATACATTTGACCCAAATTTCAGAGAAATCTTTACAAAGGAACTTACAAAAACTTTCGCCAACTTTTATTTTGCCACTTGCTTAACTTCAAAACTTGAGATACAACCCTTGAACACTTAAAATATGACATACCACATCATTTTTAAATTATTACTCACCCTCTTTGTCTTTCCACGAATGTACGAATTATTTAGACGTTTAGAAAAGTCGGGGTGTTACATTCTTCCCCTCTTAGAAACATTCATCCTCGAATGAAAAAATCTGAGTCACACGGTTATGTCCTTAGGAATTGCCAAAGTTTACACATAGCATCCTTTGTGAATGTGACTATCCAGAACCTGAAACGCTAATTTGTAACCGAGGCGTCTCACATGATGACATAAATAGCTAAGCATTATAGCTCCGCAATAAAAGTGCGAGCAAAAATACAACGACGACAACCATAATAATAAACAATAATATAAATTTTTTGATAGGTATCTTACCCCACTGCACTAATATAAACTGATATGCCATCATCCTGAGGTATGAAACAAGTGAGGATATTTGGACATCATGCCATCCTCAGCTTCCCAGGTCACCTCTTCTCTATTCTTGTTTCTCCACAATACTTTAACCGCAGCCACCTCTTTGGTACTCAATTTACGGACCTGCCGATCTAAAATGGCAACTGGAGTTTCCTCATAGGACAACTCATCTGTGATCTGAACATCCTCAACTGGGACAACCCGAGAAGGGTCTCCTACGCACTTCCGTAGCATCGATACATGGAAAACTGGATGAACATATTTTAGCCCCGAAGGCAATTCTAACTCATAAGCCACACGTCCTACCCTTCGAAGTATCCGGTATGGCCCAATGAATCTTAGACTAAGCTTTCCCTTTTTGCCAAACCTCATAACACCCTTCATAGGCGAGACTTTCAAGAATACCCAGTCATCAACACAAAACTCTAAGTCCCTTCGTCGCACATCTGAGTATGACTTCTGTCGACTTTGAGCTGTTAGCAACCTCTCCCGTATGAGCTTGACCTTCTCCACTGTCTGCTGGACTAAGTCGGGTCCAATCAACTCTGACTCACCTACCTCGAACCATCCAATGGGGGATCTAAATTTTCTCCCATACAAATCCTAATAAGGTGTTATCCCGATGCTGGAATGATAACTATTATTGTATGCGAACTCTATAAGAGGTAAGTGGTCATCCCAACTCCCCTTGAAGTCTAGCACACACACCCGTAGCATATCCTCGAGTGTCAAAATTGTGCGCTCAGCCTGGCCATCTGTCTGAGGGTGAAATGTTGTACTAAGATTAACCTGTGTCCCCAGTCCTTTCTGGAAGGACTTCCAAAAGTTGGCGGTGAATTGTGCTCCTCTATCAGAGATAATAGATACTGGGATACCGTGCAGCCTAACAATCTACCTAATATAGAGCCCTGCATAGTCTTCGGCAGTAAAAGTAGCCCTGACTGGTAAGAAGTGGGCTGATTTGGTTAGTCTATCAACAATTACCCAAATAGAGTCAAACTTGCGAACCGATCGAGGTAACCCTGTAATAAAATCCATATTAATTGCTTCCCACTTTCATAAAGGAATGACTATCTCCTGAACTAGCCCAGCGGGCTTTTGGTGCTCAACCTTCACCTGTTGGCTGTTAGGACACTTTACCACAAACTTAGCAACGTCCTTCTTCATCCCCTGCCACCAATAGATCTCCTTAATATCTTGGTCATCTTCGTCAAACCAGGGTGAATGGAATAACGGGAATGATGTGCCTCTTTCATAATTCGATGTTGAAGCCTTGCAACATTCGAAACACACAATCGACCGCTATATCTGAAGACTCCATCTTTTGCTATATCAAATGCTAAATATTTTTTATCCTGAGTCTTAGATCTAAGCTTGTCTAAGATAGGATCCTCTTGTTGTCGTGATTTTACTTCTACAACTAGAGATGATACGGCTGTATCCTGAATTGTGACCCCACTATAATCTGTCTCTAACAATCTGACTCCTAAGCTGGCTAACTAATGAAGCTCTCACGCTATCTCCTGCTTCTCAACACCTAAGTGAGATAAACTACCCATAGATTTTCGACTGAGGGCATCGGCTATCACATTCGCCTTTACTGGATGATATAAAATATCCACGTCGTAGTCTTTTAGTAACTCAAGCCATCGACGTTGTCGCAGATTTAACTCCTTTTGTTTAAAGATATATTGAAGGGTTTTATGATCTGTGAAGATGTCAACATGAACGCCATATCAATAGTGTCTCCAGATCTTTAATGCATGCACAACTGCAGCCAACTCCAAATCGTGGTTCGGATAGTTCTTCTCATGCTTCCTCAACTTCATTGAAGCATATGTGATACCCTTACCATGTTGCATTAGAACACATCCCAACCAAACTCCAGAATTATCACAATACACCACATAGCCTTCTGAATCATCTGGTAATGCAAGAATTGGTGCTGATGTCAACCTGTCCTTCAGCTCCTGGAAACTATGCTCGCAAGTCTCAGTGCACTGGAACCTAGCTGCTTTTTGAGTCAGCTTCGTTAATGGGGCTGAAATTGAAGAAAACCCTTCTACAAACCTTTTATAGTACCCAGCTAACCCTAAGAAACTATGAACCTCAGTCGGAGTCATGGGTCTGGGCCAAGTCTTTACGGCCTCAACCTTTTGTGTATCAACCGCAATACCTGCATCAGATACAATATGGCCTAAGAAAGCTACAGAGTCCAACCAGAACTCACACTTAGAAAAAATTGCATAAAGTTCTCGGTCTCGAAGAACCTGAAGGACTGCTCGAAGATGATTTGCATGCTCATTTTTTGAACGTGAATACACTAAAATATCATCAATAAATACAATCACAAACAAGTCTAGATACGGCATGAATATACTATTCATCAGGTCCATGAACATTGCTGGGGCATTAGTTAATCCAAAAGACATTACCAAGAACTCAAAGTGTCTATATCTGGTTCTAAAAGCTGTCTTTGGAACGTCTTTCTCCCGAACTCGTATCTGGTGGTACCCTGATCTTAAATCAATCTTTGAGAAGCACTTAGCACCTCGTAACAGATCAAACAAGTCATCGATCCTCGCAAGGGGATACTTATTCTTTATAGTAGCCTTATTCAGCTGTCGATAATCGATACACATTCTTAGTGAGCCATCTTTCTTTCTTACGAATAACACTGGCGCACCCTATGGTGATGCACTAGACCTGATAAAGCCTTTATCCAGCAAGTCGTTCAGCTGATCCTTCAACTCCTTCAGCTCAGCAAGAGCCATTCTATAAGGAGGGATAGATATGGGTTGTGTACCTGGTAGCATATCGATAGTAAAATCAATTTCCCGTTCTGAAGGGATACCAGGAAGCTCGTCTGGAAATACATCTTGAAACTCATTAACTACCGAAATAGACTGAAGAGTCGGTGGTTCTGCATCTATATCATAAACGCGAATAAGATGATAAATACAACCCTTAGTGATCATCCTCCTCGCCTTAAGATAGGAAATATACCTACCTTTTGGCGTTGCTGTGTCGCCTTTCCATTCCCAAACTGCCTCCCCTAGAAAGTGGAATCTAACAATCTTTGTCCGACACTCAACAGTAGCATAACAAGACGCTAACCAGTCCATACCCATAATGACGTCGAAATTGACCATCTCTAACTCTACGAGAGCTACAGAGGTCTGAAGGTCAATAATTTCTACCGTGCAACCTCGATAGACTCTCCTGGCAATAATAAACTAACAACTGGTGTACATACAATAAAGGGTCGATCTAATGACTCTGCTACTATAAATAACTTCCCCGCAATATATGGAGTAACGTAAGACAGAGTGGATCCAGGATCTATCAAAGAATAAACACAATGGGAGCAAACAATCAATGTACCTGTCATAACATCTGGTGATGACTCTGAGTCCTGTCGGCCGAATAGTGAATACGTACGATTTTGTCCACTACCAGAACTAGATGCTCCCTCTCTGCCTCCGCGTCTACCTCTATGTGTTGAAGTCTGGGTCCACGCCCTGTAGATTGTGCGGATGAGGAGGAACCTACTGCTGACCTGGTGGGTTGACCTATACCACCCTGACCTATGGTAGGGCAGTTTCTCCACCCATGCCCCTCCTGTACACAGGAATAACAACTTGTGGAACCCTGTCTGCACCTCCCAAAATGCATCCTACTGCAAGTAACCCAATGCGGTGGGGATGTCCTAGCCTGGTCTGAACCCCTCTGTTGTTGCGATCCTGATGCTCGTGAACCCTCATCTGGGCCTGACTATCCCTGACGATCAAATCTACTACCCTAGAACTGCTGTGGTGGAGGTCTAGGTGGCCTACTAGAATATCGAGATCTGGGACCACCCTGAAAATCTCCCGGTGAACTAGTGGGCCTAGCCCTCTTCTGTCTCTCTCTATCGACCCTCTCACTCATATATTGTAAATGTCGGCGATCCTCTATGCCTTGTGCAAATGCCTGAATTTGCGAGATATCCATATTATCATTTAGTGCAGCAGTAGAACAAGCATCGATATAGTCTGAGTCGAGCCCTCCCACAAATCTACGCACCCTGTCATGCATCATATCAACAAATGCTAGTGCATATCTAGCCAATGAATCAAATCTCAGCCCGTACTCTCGGACACTCATGCTGCCCTGACGGAGGTTCAGAAACTGGTCCACCCGGCCATCCCTAATCTCCCGAGGTAAATAATGATCTATGAAAGCTTCTGCAAAGCTATCCCAAGTGGGTAGACATGCATCTTTTCCCCTAAATCTCTCCCAGCTTTAGTACCAAAATACTGCAACATCACGCAATCGAAATGCTGCTAACTGAACTGACTCAGTAGCTAAGGCATGCATGACTCTGAAGATCCTATGAAGCTGATCAATAAAGTTGTGAGGGTCTTCTCTGCGGTCTGTCCCAGTAAACTATGGAGGATTCAAGGCAAGAAATTCACGAACTGTAGAACTTCTGGGCCTTTCAGAAGGTCCGGCAATATCTAGCACAACTGGCTGGCGTTGTGCGGCTACTAACTGTGCTAGCATATATACTGCACTCTTGAAATCATGATCAGATGGAATAGGAGGAACTAGAGGTGATACTGCTGGTGGAGCCAAAATTCCAGTAGCCCTCGGAGGCTCCTGAAGTAATGGAGAAGCTATAGGGGGCTGCAAAGATGTCTCCCCCTGGGTCTCACAATGGGCTACCTCCACCTGTGGTACCTTGTCGGTACCCTCGCTTGTAGTTGTATCTAGCCCTTGGCTAGCTGTAGTATGTCTAGTGTCAGCCATCTCTGTCTGCACACAAGTATAAATTATAAGCCAGAATGATAGTCATTCTAACAGGCCCGGTAGCTTCTTGCTTACTAAATGTAGTGCATAACACATTTATAAATAAGACTCTACTAGACACGGCTTGCAGACTCCGTAGGATACGACGTTGCTCTGATATCAAGTTTATCACACCCCAAATTCAAGGGAGCAACAGGCTCCTAATGCCAAAAATCAGGCCCGAGCTGACCCTGCTGAACCATTTGCTACTAGCACATGGCAGCCACACGAAATCAAGAAATCAAGTAAGTATATCTCGTCTTAAAATTAAGCCATCGGCCGGTAAGGCCCCTGCCAACTGATCTATAAAGGAAACAGCTACTCCCAGGAGATCATATAAATAAATAGCCAACTAGCACAGAAGTCCTGATTGGTCCGTCGAGGCCACCAAGATATCTAGACCAAAACTAAAAGCAGGTATATATCAATACAATACATGAAACAGCTCACAAGCTTCAGCAAACCAACCAAATAGGCCAGTATGGCCATAACGTAGCTATACACCCCACACACTAGTCTGCAATCCTCTAAGAGTAGTAAAGATTGGTGGGATAGGGCCCCAGCCTACCCATAAAAATATATACAACAAAAGCTAACAAACCTCCACACTCTGGTAGCTCCGAAGGAAAGGGCTAGCCAACCGTATAAAAGTCAATGATGTTGCTGAGGAGGTCTACTCGGATGTGTGTTGGGACCTGCATGCATGAATGCAGCACCCCCAGGCAATGGGGCGTCAGTACAAAATAATGTACAGAGTATGCAAGGTTGTAGACTAAATGAGCAAGTATCATAATATACCAAAAGCAATCAAGTTAGGAAATCAAATTTAGATAAGCATTCCAACCCACTACTGAATCAAATAAAACACAATAATGATGAAACATCAACCTAACCAAGCCCCGATAAGCCCGGTAGGTACAAATAACATACCACCTACTTAGGCCCCCATAAGCCCAGAAGGTGCCAAATCAATCTACATAACCTTATCGGTAGCCCCTTGTCTTTTTAAGAAGTTACATAGCCCTTTTTGGCAACGATATAGCCCTGTAGGCAGCACATAGCCCTCTTAGGCAACATCATAGCTCTCTGGGTTGCACATAGCCCTCTTTTGCATCAACATAGCCCTGTAGGCAACACATAGCCCTCTTTGACGTCAAAATTGCCCCGTAGGCAACACATATCCCTCTTTGGAAATAACATAGTCCTATTGGACAACATCATAGACCCCATAGGCAGTTCATTGCTCAAGAACTAACCACAATAGCCCCAAGGGCGATAACAAATAATTGAATAGGCTAAAGGCGAGCAATTTACCTATAAACAATATATATGAATAATCTCCAAGTCGTTCCTAACTTAGGGTCGTTCTTAACAGATTATGAGTCCCTAAAATGAGGGTTTATAACCACTCA
>JAJOOS010011534.1:0-21380 GCA_029582725.1 Solanum chiquidenum | reverse complement strand
TACTACAACTTTTGGGATTTCTAGTGTTGTATACTATAATATTATATAATTACTGTCTAATTTAATTAAATAAATATTTTATAACATTTTAATTTAGAATAACTTTTTTTAATGGTATTATTGTAGTAACTCAATTTTATAGGGATATTTTGGTATTTCAACTTTTTTTGTTCCCACTTATAGTAATACTATATGATAATTCTTGGGAAATAAAAGAAATAAAGCGAATCAAGTAGTGAATCATTTTAATCAGATAAAAAGAAACTCGGAGATAAATGTTACACTAAGATAAAATATCACGAATTTTTCATAATCCCTTCAATATAATCATTTAGTGATTGCTTAGGAGCATTTGATCTATATTGCAAAAGTTTTGAGTTCAAAGTATGAATTCTTTTAATATCAAAACTTCTAAAACATTTTCAGAAATTTTAAAAAATAATTTTATTGACTCACTTATCTTTTTGGTAGGGTTCGATATTAGGGAATGAAGTAATATCTCATACAACACTTTTTCTTAAAACTAGATCATACACGACTTAAATTTGAATTAATATGAGTTATTAACCAAAAACATTAATATATGACATTAAAAACAATAGCTTCTATTTTTTCATGTTTGTATCAATAACTAAATATTTGGTCCATAATACTTGTCATTTCATAAAATCAATGCATAAATTAGCATATTATTCTTTTTTTACCCTTGTGAGTTATTAGCATTGAAAACATTCATTTGACCAACTTAGAAAAGCTAAGTAAATGATTCATGTTCATTGGTTAAATTAATTAATCAAAATAAATTAATTCATATTTATTGATTGAAAACTTGAGTTTCAAAAAAATTAAATAAGGGTAGAAGGGTAAAGTTACATAATTTCTTAATGCAAGTGCAAAGTTAAAAGGTGACATATAAAATGGGACGGAAGGAGTATATGATATTGTCATTCTTGGTAATGAAAAGTATGTATGGTACTCGCAAGGGTAACAGAGGTCAGAGATCAATTTCTTTTGCCAACACTTTTTCAGTTGATTTGTCACAATGGACTTGCTCAGAGCAGCTTATATTTTAGGTATAATCTGCAAGTAATTGCACATGAGCAAATTTATCTAGTGCGCACCCGAAGAATAGCAATCGTGATTACCAATTTTTTTTTTGTTTTTCTAAAAAAGAGCAAGTATGGTACCATGGATTATAAGTCGTGCTCAACAAGTACATATAATTAATCGACACCAAATAATGAACAATATTTGTTAGGCCTACACATATCTGAACTTTTAAGAATTAATTTTATCAAATTTTCACTATACCAACAAAAAAATAAAGAAAAGAAACAACATTCTTGCAAGTTAACAAAATATTGGATTAAAAAAATTAAAAATAGGTGAGTCAAGCAAATGTGTATGAATTGTTCATGGCTTCCCATTATCTCAAAACCTTAGTGGAACAGCATTAACCAAAATATGGCAAAATCTTTGATATGTTTGGATTATTTAATTTTTAAATCATCAAATCACCATCTTAGTTATGTTATATAAACTCCTAATTCCTTCATTCTAAAACACACAAGAAAAAGAAAAACAAAGAAATATCTAGCCTTAGAATCCAATTCTTCTCAATGGGAAGCCAAATGAAGAAGCAATGGCTTCAATTTGCTTGTGCTTTGGGATTTTTCTTGATTGCCACATGCACTATGGCTTATTCACCTTATAATACTTATGAATCATCAGATTCAACATATAATAAAGTACCAAACACCGTAGTCAAAAGTGAAGACTTCAAGGTACCCTCAGACTCAGAAAAGGAATATAAGTCGTCATTTTTGCCAAAAAATGATTACTACAAGAAGCCATCAGTTTCAGAAGATAACTATAAGAAAGTACTCTTTGTTCCCGAACATGAATCATTCTTGCCAAAGAATGACTACTACAAGAAGCCATCGTTTTCAGAAGATAATTACAAGAAGGAGTCATATGTTCCAAAGGTACCCTCGATGGCTAAACCAGAATATAAGGAGTCATTTTTTCTCCAAAATTTGACTACTTCAAGAAGCCATAAGTTTCAGAAGATAACTACAAGAAGGAGTCATATGTTCCAGAGGTACCCTCGATGGCTAAACCAGAATATAAGGAGTCATTTTTTTAAAAAATTGACTACTTCAAGAAGCCATCAGTTTCAGAAGATAACTACAAAAAGACGTATGTTCCAGAGGTACCCTCGATGGCTAAACCTGAATATAAGGAGTCATTTTTTCCAAAATTTGACTACTTCAAGAAGCCATTAGTTCCAGAAGATAACTACAAGAAGGTGTCATATGTTCCAGAGGTACCCACAGAGCCTAAAAAGGAATACAAGGTACCATCTTTGCCAAAGAATGACTATTATAAGAAGCCATCAGTTCCAGAAGACAACTACAAAAAGGTGTCATATGTTCCAAAGGTCCCCTTAGTGCCTAAAGAAGAATACAAGGTACCTTTTTTGCCAAAGAATGATTACTATAAGAAGCCATCAGTTTCAGAAGATAACTACAATAAGGTACCATTTGTTCCAAAGGTTCCCTCAGTGACTAAAGAAGAATACAAGGTGCCTTCTTTGCCAAAAAATGACTACTACAAAAAGTCATTAGTTTCAGAAGATAACTACAAAAAGGTGTCATATGTTCCAAAGGTGCTCTCAGTGCCTAAAGAAGAATACAAGGTACCTTCTTTGCCAAAGAATGTTTACTACAAGAAGCCATCAGTTCCAGAAGAAAGCTACAAAAAGGTACCATTTGTTTCAAAGGTGCCCTCAGTTCCTAAAGAAGAATACAAGGTGCCTTCTTTGCCAAAAAATGATTACTACAAGAAGCCATTGATTTCAGAAGATAACTACAAAAAGGTGTCATATATTCCAAAGGTGCCCTCAGTGCCTAAAGAAGAATGCAAGGTGCCTTCTTTGTCAAAGAATGACTACTACAAGAAGTCATCACCTTCTCCATCACCACCACCTCCATATTATTAAATTTCCATCTTTCATGTTCAAAATGGATGTTTCATTCAAGTCCTTCTCCAGCTCAATATGTATAACTCATAGGGTTCTCATATTATGAGTTAGAAGGCATGATATCAAAATTTGTATTTATTTATTTATTTTTCCTTTTCCTACTTCGGTTTGTAATTGTTTTGTCATTTAAATTTTATATTTTGAACGAGAAATTTATTTCAATTGAATACAAGTTCTTTTTATTGAGAATTTATGTAGTTTTCATCTATTCTTCCATCAATTGCCAGTTTGTTCACTTACTATTAATAACAAAACTCTGGAACATAAAAACAATCAGATAATATTTCAAAAATAGGTCACTAAGGATTATATTGGGTGAATTTCCTGATATCGTACTCAAACAATTCGTTTAGTCTATTAGAATTGGAAAGAAGAAAAAAATGATCTCTATTGTTATAAACATACAAGAAGGAGATAAAGAAATAAAGCGAACCATTTCAATCAGATAAAGAAAAATTCGACGATATATATTACACTACTTAAGATAAAATGTCACAAATTTTTCATTTGCCCTTCAATAGTAATCATTTAGTTATTGTTTAGGTGCATATTTTCTATATTGCAGAAGTTCTATGCTCAAAGTATGAAATTTTTAAAGCCAGAACTTCTAAAATATTTTGAAATTATTTAAAAAAGAAATTGATCGACTCAATTATCTTTGTGCTAGGGTTCGATCCTAGGGAATATTGAAGTAATATCTCATAGAACACTTTTTTTCCCCTTAAAAATAGATCATACACGACGCAAATTTAAATTAATTTGAGTTAATAACCAAAAACACTAAATATATGACAATAAAAATTAAAAACAATAGCTTCTAATTTTTCCTGTTTGTATTAAGAACTAATCAAACCCAAAATATTGTCATTCTTGGTATTGAGAAGTATTCAGGGTACTCGCAAGGATAAGAGAGGCTAGAGATCAATTTCTTGTGCCAACGTACACTTTTTTAGTTGATTTGTCACAATGGGCTTGCTCAAAGCAGCTTACATCTCATGTATGATTTGTAAGATATTGCACGTAAGCGGATTTATTTAGTGTGCATCCAAAGCAGGGGCAGATCTACGTAGTAACGTGGGGGTGCCATGGCACCCAGTAATTTCGGTCGGAACTCTATATATAAAGGTATATATGTATCAGAATTGATATAAATATAGTACATACCATCCCATTAACAAATGATCATGTAGCCCAATGGCATTTCGTCAAGTTAAGGTCCCCAAGTTCAGCGGTTTGAATCACGGCTCATACATTTTTTCTTACAAATATAATAACACGCCTTTTTGTTATTTGACAAAAAAAATATATTAAGGTTGACTAGATTCGAACCCATGACATCCTTTAATATTAATATTAAAACAAACCAACATGCTAAGTATGCTAATTTTCAAAAATAATGATAAAAATATTATACTTTGTTTGAACAAGCTTTTAAAATGAAATTATTCTGAAATTTCTTTCTTTTCTTTTTCTTTTCCAAAAGTGTTTTTAAAAATGCATACTTTTGATAAGTATCAGTTTGTGTTTGACCAATTAATTTTAAAAACACTTATGAATCGCAATTAGTATTTGGCCAAAAATTTTTAAAAAATATTTCTCAATTTCTATTGATAATGGTTATTAATTTTTATCAGCCATATCCAATTGTAATTTTTATCAACCAAATAAAAAAGTATATTATTAAAAAAAAAATCAAAAGTACTTTTTCATGGAAAATCTATTTCTTTGACTTTGAAAAACAACTTTTGCTACTTGTCAAAAACACTCATTTTCTCCTAAAAATATGACCAAATACCTCATTTAAAAAAAAAAAAACAATAAGCACTTTTGGGGCCAAACGGACTATTAGAGTTCTCCCATGTAAATTTCGAAATCACGCTATTATTCATAAAATGTGGCACTCAGCACCTCAAAATCTTGAATCCGCCACTGATCCAAAAAGTAGCAACTACGAATTACTCCGATTTTTTTATTTTAAAAAAGGTAAGTGTGGTGCCATGATGTGGATTATAAGTCGTGCACAACAAGTACATATAATTAATGGACACCAAATAATGAACAATATTTGTTAGGCTTACACATATCTCAACTTTTAAAAACTAATTTAATCAAATTTTCACTATACCAAAAAAAAACAAACAAGAACAACATTCTTGGAAGTCAATAAAAGTCGAATTCTGCCGACCTAGGGTTTCTGGTGGCTCCTACAGGCAGCAGCTGCGCAGCTATCATGGCTGCTACAACCACTGGACTGCCTCCTTTCGAGGCTGTCCAGCCCGCCTCACCACCCCAAACCACCACATACGCCACCCTTTTCAATTCCAATACTATAAATTCTAAACAATCTGCCCTAATTAACTCAAAAACAATCGTAAAATCAATCGAAATAATTCATGGAGAACCTACTATCACATTTTCAATGGAGGAAAGGCAAAATTTTATGATCGAAGAGGGATTACATCAAGCAGTGGTGTTTAAATTATCCCATGGTGCGCCAGATTTGAAGGTATTAAGGACAATTTTACCGAAACATCTTGGTACCAAGGGTAATTGTTTAATTGGCTTACTTGCTCCAAGACAAATTTTGTTGAGGTTTGATCAATATGAAGATTATGTACTAGCTTTATCTCGCTCAGTTAATTATCTTCTCTACAATGGAGAGGAGAACCAATGTAGGGTTTTTCCATGGTCCATTGGATATAACCCTAAGGAGGATACGACGTTAGCTGTGGTTTGGATTTCTTTACCGAATTTATCGCCAAATTTGTTTGCAAAGAAGTCTCTATTGTCTATAGCATCAACAGTTGGGAAACCAATAGCTATAGATAAAACTACTCAAATCAAGTATAGACCTAGCACGGCTAGGGTCAAGGTTATACTTGATCTAATGGAAAAGCTTCCAGATCGTATAAGGATGCAGTTTGTGGATGGAAAATCTGGTAAGTTGATCGAGGTTTTTCAGGAGATTGTATATGATAATCTACCTTTGTATTGCAATTATTGTAAGCACCAAGGTCATGATGAAGATAGTTGTCATTTGATTTCGAAAAGAAATCAAAATAACAAACAAATTGATGATACCATTGAAGGTGCTTTAAAAGATACTACCGATAGTGAAAAGTATCAAGGCGATGCGAGAGAAATATTAAATGAACAAAGAAAGATTGTAGATGTCGATCAAAGTAAAGCTACTTCTTTAGATCGACAATTGGTTGCTTCCACTTCCGAGCAAAATCGTGTAGACTCAATGGATGTTGATACAAGTAATATTGGTGTTCAAACAACTACCGAAAACAAAGGTGATTGCAATAACCAACAGGTTGCTACTAATGAGGTGCAATCAAAAGAAGTTGGGCTGATTTGATGTCTAATGCAACTAAAAACGTAGGGGGAACACCAAGAGTTGGGTTGATGCGCCACAAGTTGATTTAGGGAAAAAACTAATGGATACATCTGATGTTGAAGATGCTGAAAATTCTGCGCAGCATGTTTTGCAAGTTGAAAATGAGAATCCAACTAAAACCTGGACACTGATTGCACACAAAAAATCAACTAGTAGTCGGATCCTTTCCTCTACTAGTCAAAATAATTCTTCATGTAGTGAAAAAGGTCCGACTAGGAATTTTCATGACAGTGAGAAGAGGCAAGATACTAGTAATGCCTCAAGAGACCTATTATGTTCGAATAACTTTGATGCTTTATTGAAGACTACTGGAAAGCAGGTAAGGTTAACAGAGAATGACAACGATTTGATCCAAGAAAAACAAGTCTCACCACCTGCTTTAAATAACAAACTAAGTCCAGAAGCTTCCGTATTTGTGCCTAAATGTGTGCTTGCAAAGAAGAATGAGTCAAAGGCCTTAGTGTCAAATACAATTGATTTGGGTGAGGATTCTCTTGATGAAGATAGAGTGGATTTGGGTGAGGATTCTCTTGATGAAGATGAGAAAGACAATATGCTGGATATTTGCTTTGATAGAGTGGTTAGGGAAGGGGATATATCACCTAGGCAACAAAGAAGTGGAAGCAACAAAAGCAAAAAGAAGACACATGGAAGGCAACATAGTTGAGACGGTAAAATGACTGAGAAGTTTGTTCCAAGGCACCTACCGATGCGATAGGCAAAGCAAAACCATTTGCCAGTATCAATAGGTTCAACTAGATCCAATAAATCCATAAAGAAGGTATGAATCATCTAGTGTTGTTGGATAGGTTTGAAGAAGAAGACAAGAGAAAAATACTTCAAGTTACTTTTGATGAGCAATCAATCTTTTTTAATTCATGCTTTTGTAATGGAAAGTTTGAGGCAGGTAACTCAACTTTCTTCTTGATTGAAGTATTTTTACATTATTTAAGCATCCTCATTTGTAATATCATCATAGATTGTATTACAAACTCTGTGATGATCAGAAAATACTTAGTTCTCTCTAGCTCTTATTTTCTTCATGCTTGTTAGGTAGCAGAAGTTAGGTACTTCATTAGGATTAGTAAGGTAAGACATGGCCCCCTTGCTTGTACTTGTCCCTATTGATATTTTTTATGTTTAATAAAAGACCACTAGACACTGTCTAGAAATTTGCTTTAAAAAAAAAGAGTCGATAAAAGTTTGGATTAAAATTTTTAAAATAGGTGAGTCAAGCAAATGTATATGAATTGCTCATGGCTTCCCATTATTTCAAAACCTTAGTGGGACATCATTAACCAAAAAATGGCAAAATCTTTGATATGTTTGGATTATTTAATTTTGAGAGCATCCAAATCATCAAATCACCATCTTAGTTATGTTATATAAACTCCTAATTCCTCCATTCCAAAACGACACAAAAAAAAAAACAAACAAAGAAATATCTAGCATTAGAATCCAATTCTTCTCAATGTTAAGCCTAATGAAGAAGCAATGGCTTCAATTTTCTTGTGCTTCGACGTTTTTCTTGATTGCCACATGCACTACGGCATATTCACCATATAATTCTTATGAATCATCAGATTCAATATACAATAAAGTACCAAACACAGTAGTCAAAAGTGAAAACATCAAGGTACCCTCAGAGTCAGAAAAGGAATATAAGTCGTCATCTTTGCCAAAAAATGATTACTATAAGAAGCCATTAGATAATTATAAGAAAATACCCTTTGTTCCCGAACATGAATCATTCTTGCCAAAGAATGACTACTACAAGAAGCCATCAGTTTCAGAAGATAACTATAAGAAAGTACCCTTTGTTCCCGAACATGAATCATTCTTGCCAAAGAATGACTACTACAAGAAGCCATCATTTTCAGAAGATAATTACAAGAAGGAGTCATATGTTCCAAAGGTACCCTCGATGGCTAAACCAGAATATAAGGAGTCATTTTTTCTCCAAAATTTGATTACTTCAAGAAGCCATAAGTTTCAGAAGATAACTACAAGAAGGAGTCATATGTTCCAGAGGTACCCTCGATGGCTAAACCTGAATATAAGGAGTCATTTAAAAAAAAATTTGACTACTTCAAGAAGCCATTAGTCCAAGAAGATAACTACAAGAAGGCGTCATATGTTCCAGAGGTACCCACAAAGCCTAAACCAGAATACAAGGTATCATCCTTGCCAAAGAATGACTACTATAAGAAGTCATCAATTCCAGAAGATAGCTACAAAAATGTGTCATATGTTCCAAAGGTGGCCCCTGTACCTAAAGAAAAATACAAGGTGCCTTCTTTGCCAAAGAATCATTACTATAAGAAGTCATCAGTTCCAGAAGATAACTACAAAAAGGTATCATTTATTCCAAAGGTGCCCTCAGTGCCTAAGGAAGAATACAAGGTGCCTTCTTTGCCAAGAAAAAACTACTACAAGAAGTCATCATTTTCAGAAGATAGCTACAAAATGGTGTCATATGTTCCCAAGGTGCCCTCAATACCTAAAGATGAATACAAGGTGCCCTCTTTGCCAAAGAATTACTACTACAAGAATCCATCACCTTCTCCATCACCACCACCTCCATATTATTAAATTTCCATCTTTCATGTTCAACATGCATATTTCATTGAAGTCCTTCTCCAGCTCAACTTATATAACCCATAGGGTTCTCAAATTTATGAGTTAGAAGGAATGATATCAAAATTTGTAATTCTTATTTATTTATTTTTCCTTTTCCTGCTTAGGTTTGTAATTGTTTTGTCATTTAAATTCTATATTTTGAATGTTTAGAGAAATTTATTTCAATTGAATGCAAGTTCCTTTCATTGAAACTTTATATAAGTATATAGATTCATCTGGATTAGTCGAACTCCAATGCATAAGAGGTGGCTCACAAAATATGTCAAAGTATGACATGTACATTAAAGACATCATTTGCTAATAAGAGGTGGCTCACAAAATATGTCATAGTTGCACATCGAGAATTCAGAACATGTTTCCTACTAAACGAAAAGATCCTAAGAGCTTGTCATTGAGCCAGTTCTATGTCTCATTTATTATGAGACATCCATTCTAGCCACATGAAGGGCATTGATTAATGTAGCAATAGGATAGTTGACAATGAAGTCTCATGATAAGGTTGAAGCGTTTGATGTATAAATAGCTCTCAACATACCAATATTTTATATGAGGAGTTGTTTACTAACGAAACACATCAAAATTAAATTAAACACACCAAACTTGTCAATTGAATTAAATTAAAGAGCTCCGATCCATGATAGACTTGGATCCTATGGATTTCTGCACCATCTCAACCTCTTCGCCAGGTGAATTTCCTAGTTGTGATGTGATGGTTATGTAGGACATACATATTTGACCGCATGTCTATAAAGTTTTTCTAGTCCGCCATGATTTCTCAATAGGTGATTTGATATATATTTTCCTTTTTTGTCTTCTTTATTAACATTATAATTCTCTCTTGTTCCTAAACTCTTGCCAGGTTTTTGTCTGTGCTTGGAGTCTAGAAGGTTCACTCCCTGCATCTGGATAGATTCAACTTGGTTTATTTCAAGATCGGGTTGGTAGTAGATTCAACTTGTTTGTGTAAATGGATTTAGGCGGTCGTGTAAATGGACTTGGAATGCAGTTATTGAATCAGTCCAATTACAAGGTATGAAAGACATGTATGTAATCATACCTTGTGGGAGAGGATTTATGGGATGCTGTTAATGGAAGTAACACTAATCTTCTTCATGACGGACCAAAAAATAGTAGCACATATAAGAAGTGGAAGCAGATAAATGCGAAGGCGGAGTTCATTATGAAGAGGACAATCTTCTCTGATTTATTCGATCATATTATAAAGTGTAAATCAACTCATGAAATATGGAGGACCTTCGATTGTTTGTTCAACAAGAAGAATGAAGCTCGACTGCAAATATTGGAGAATGAATTGGCTAACACCACTCAAGGTTGTCACACCCCGAGCCTACACCCTGGACGTGGTTGGCACTCGAGAACCATTGATGGCCCAAGCAAACCCTTTGCCTGACTTGCTTACTCACTGGAAGACTTAACTCAACAAAGATACACCTATGAAATAAACTAGAATGTCATAAATGAACATTTAACTGGCCATTAAGGCAAAATCAAGTCTCAACATAAGATAATAAAAATGAAAAGACTAAAGAACTAACATCTGACTGTCTATCTATGAAGTCTCTAAATAACTGAGATGGATGTCGGGACAGGCCCACGACATTCTAATGAACTAACGAATATTGAAAGCAATAAAAAGGGGTCCTCCAGAAGCAAGGAGGCTCACCAACAAACTCTGGAGCTCAACTAGAGTCAACGATGCGCTGGATGCTAATCTTGGTTACATGCGTCTGCATCATAAGAAGATGCAGGCCAACTGGCATCAATACATTGAATGTACGAGTATGCGAGTTGGAATGCTAAACATATCTTAAGCTTGAAGGGAACTGAAGAACTTACCTGGCTCAACTCAACTCAACATAACTGAACTCATTTCAATATAAAACAGTTTAAAACAAGTGCAATATAAAGAAAAGCTGTTTAAAAATATGATGTCAACTCTGTGTGTATGCAAAGATACATATAACTCTGAAATGTATGTAAAAATACAAATAAACTGTGTATAAAAGAATACATTTACTTCTGTGGGAGTTCTCTAACCGACAACCATCACTTAAGAGCTATTGTGATGATACATCGTTTTGCCTCACGCTGCCAAGGTCGTCCTATACCTTGCTTAGGGTATAGAACCTGCACTACTAATTTGATCCACTAGTCTATGCGAAAAAGGTACTAAAGAATCATCTAAAAAGTATGACCCTTTTCTACCCATGATGGCTACATGGTTTATGGGGGCTGTGAGTTGTCTGAACTCTCCCCTTATCGGTGCTCAATACTACTCCCAAAATATGATACTAGCTCAAAGGCTCTTTGGAAATCAAGGTTTCCTTTCTTGTTTAAATGTGAAAAACATTTTAAACTCTTTGGGAATACATAGTCCCCATATACTTTTTGAAGAAATGAACTTCAATCTTTACTCAACTTGAACTTTAAGTCTTAAAACAAAGTTAAAACATTTGTAAAAGACTCTATGAACTTCACTTGACTTGACTCTTTACTGATCCTTGAATTGAATTATGGATTCAAGGATTGAGATTTGTGATAGGAAAGATCTCATGATGTTTATGAGTGGTTTTAGATAGTTAAACACGAGAAAAGATCAAGAAATCACTACCTAAAAGCTGGTCCACGTCGCGGAGATGTATTTAAATTTTGGTCGAGAAAATAACTTTTGAGGCAGAATGGTTCGTGACCGTTCCACGACGCGGAGAACATTTTCCAAATCTGAGGAACAGGTCCGCGACGCAGACCTGGTACCCATATTCTGCCGACTTGTTCCTTCTTCGTTTTCTAACCCCAAATCGCCTGAATTTGATTCTTTTTCTCCAATTCTCATTAGATTCAGATACCCATCATATGTACACAAGAATCTAATCAAACACAACTCTATAATTAACCTTAAACTCTCAAGAACTCCTCAATCTCATCCCAAATTCAAGAATGAAAGTAAATTCAAGAACACACTTCAATGACATTCAAACTTTCAACTTTTAGGACGGATTCATGCTGAATTAAACATGTTTGGCGCTTGGGTGAACGAATCCAACACTGTGTGAACTCACATACCTCGTAGGGATCACCCCTTGACAAAATTCACAAGCGATTCTTGAAGATTTCGACGATTCTTGCTCCTTCTCCTCCTTTCTCTTCTTCTTTTCTCTTCTCTAAAACCCTAACTCAATATCTTAAAATCTTAAACTGAATCCTATCAGTTTAGACCCCAATTAATTACCAAAAACGAAATTAAATCATGGGGTGTGGAAAAGACCATAATGCCCTTCTAAAATCCGGATTGAACTTTTCTTATTCAAACAACCCAACTTTCAAAGGGAATATCTCACTCATACGAACTCAGAATCGTGCAAACTCGGCGGCGTTGGAAAGATTATTCGAAGATATTTCCTACTATATATGGAAATCATCCTAAATCATCTTGAGCTAGGAGTTGTGATCGTTTGAAGTTGACCAAAACTCACTCTTAACTTAAACAATTTTACAGATTTTCATTCTTTCCAAAAATGACTCTTTCTAATTCTAGCTCTTTCTAGTTCTTTTCAATTTGAGAGATGCTAACCTTTCTATCGGTGAGTATATTTTAAAGACTAAGAACTTATGTTCTGAGATATCTTTGTTGAATCCGAAAGAGGCTATCTCTGAAGCACGAATGAGAAGAACAATCATTCATGGTTTGAAGCCTGACTATATTCCATTTGTGATGTCGATTCAAGGATGGTCTTAACAACTATCATTGGAGGAGTTTGGAAATTTGTTGTCGTCACAGGAACTACTAGCCAAGCAATTGACTAGTGTATTTTTCAAAGAAGGAGAAGAAAATGCTCTTGTAGCCAACAAGAGGAACTTTAAAGGAAAAACAAGAGATATGCCATACTCTCGATCCTCAGGTGGTTCACGCTCACCTGGAAAGAAGGAAGAGCCTTCTAACTATTATGGTAAGAAGCATTTTAGATGTTATTGTTGTGGTGAAGTAGGGCACATAAAAAGATATTGCCGAGTAAAGGAGAACAATATAGCTCAAAAAGTTGTTGACGAAGAAGAAGATTGGGGAAAGTGTTTAGTAGCTGAGGCTCGAGAAATAAATGCCATGATTTCCATCAATCTTGAAAGAGACTGGATCGAGGACCTAGAATATAATATAGCCGATCACGTAGAAAAGCAAGAAACTGATGTTGTCAGCATGAAGCAAGAAATTATTGAGGATGTTCCCAGTGGTGATATGGTATCTACTATTGAAGAAATCAAAGAAGAAGATCATGAACAAACAAAATTTGAAACTACATGTGCTAGTGACGACCTTTACAGAGAAAGCATTGAGGGAAATGTATTGAAAGTTGAAGTCTCTGGTCAATCGTCTGTTATATCGAGGTCAATCACTAGCTTAGATCAAACACTGTTAGCAGAGGAAGAAGATAAAGATCAAATAGATGAAGAAGCTAATCTTAAAGACCAAATTTCAGGTGGAGAGATAGATGACATAATTTTTGAAAGCACTAAAGTTGATAAACAAGTTATTGAAGAGCTTGAAAGGAAATTGACCACTAGATCATCACCGACCCAAACGAGGAAGCTTATATTGATGATAACTCTTTGTGTTATAAAGTTGCAGGTTCAAGAATCTTGAATGTTGGAGTTCCAAACTTGCCTATCACAGATGTCTATTCCAATAGTACTATTGTCCGGAAGCTAGAAAGGGGGAGTTCAGGAACTCGGCAGAAAATAATTTGAATGGACCATTCGATAACGGAAAATCTTTATCATTTGACGAAGCAAGAGTAGTCCGGAAGAAATTGTTGAGATTTTCACCAAGATGTGACTCAAAGCTTCGTTTGAGCTCTTCCACGACAAGTGTGGGGTAGTTTCCAAAAAGTTACTTTAAGGGGGAGTGTGAAAAATTAAAGTTGATTTTTTGGAGGTACAAAAATATCTTAGATATTTAGTAGAACTTTCTAGAATTTTGTAGAGTAAATATCTTTGATATTTATACTTCAGAAAAATCTAGATGTTCTAGATAATTAGATATTTATAGTAAAGTATTGAAATATCTAGATTCTTGTTACATAGTTAGAAGATAAAGATAACTAGATATTTCTTGTAGATGTATCTAGAATAGTTTCTAGAAGCATCCCTATACAAGTATAAATATGGGTGACATTAGGCATTTGTAATTAACCCAAGAACAACTCAAATTCAAGAGTCTTCTTCCATAATCAAGTTCTCCTTTCTAGCTTTCTCTTCCTTAGTTGAATCTTCCGATCTTAGTTAATGATCTTGGGCTAGCAGAAGGGTTCTCCGATTATATTTTTCTTCTGTTATTTTCTACAGACCGCGTGTCTATAAAGTTTTTCTAGTCCGCCATGATTTCTCAATAGGTGATTTGATATATATTTTCCCTTTTTTGTCTTCTATATAAGCATTATAACTTTCTCTTGTTCCTAAACTCATGCCAAGTTTTTGTTTGTGCTTGGAGTCTAGAAGGGTCACTTCTTGCATCTGGATAAGCATTAGTACCATTTCTTTCTTTTGTTTCTCTCATCTAGGAATCAACTCGTGTTCATATTTCATTCTTTTTTTTCTAATTCTCTTGTAGTTTTATGACTTTGAAAATAATCATCACAAGCATCAGGACTTGAAATACTATATATGGCGCTTTTTCTTTTCACATTTCTGCTTCTTATTCCCTTACAACAACAATCTGTTCAAGGATAGTTACTTCATTTAAAAAATTCTGTGTAAAATCTTTGTTGTCCTCTTTGAAAATGCTTTAGTCATGGCAATATTATGCACTAGATGTTCCTATGTACTCCATTCTTTTCTTTCATATGAAAATGTGATAGACAAAGGAGATTTTCATTCTAGGAAAGCAGATTAACTTAGGAAAACATCTAGTGCATAATATTACTATGTCTAAAGCATTTCAAAGAGTAAAACAGAAGTTCTACAAAGAATTTTTAGGATGAAGCAACTATCCTTGAAGAGATTGACGTTGTAAGAGAATTAGAAGCAGAAATGTGGGGAAAAAAATGCCATGCTATTCAAAGTCCCGGTGCTTATTATGATTATTTCCAAAGTCATAAAATCACAATAAAATTAGAAACAGAAGTATGAACATGAACATGAGTTGATTAATAGACGAGAATAACAAAAGAAAGAAATGGTACTAATGCTTACCTAGATGCAAGAAGTGACCCTTCTGGACTCCAAGCACAGACAAACACCTGGCAGGAGTTTATGAACAAGTGAATACTGTTATGTTAATATAAAAGACCGAAAATTTGAAAGAATAGGAATTCTTACGTTTGTAGTAGCCTATTTGTCCATGCTTCTTGGAGGCTAAAAGCACAAAAAAGACACTCATTTTTTACATTTGAGGTGTTGGGCTGAAAAAAAAAGGTGCTTTTGAAGAGCGACAATACCAAACACAAATTGTTTTTCTCCAAAAATTGTTTTTAAAATAAAAAGTTATTTTGATAAAAGTGGAAGCTTAGCCAAACAGGCTCTAGATATGAATAATATTCATTATATTCCCATATTTATTTATTTTTATTTAACAGAAAAATATAGGAAAGTCTTATCTTCCTTGTCAATGAGGCAAAGAAAGGACATAGGCTAATGCAAATTGCTCAACCAGATGAAGTCAATTTTATTCTCGACCATGTTTATGCACTAGAATACAACAACAATAACATTCTTGGTGTAATTCCACAAGTGAGGTATGAAGAGGATATGATGTACGCAGACCTTACTCCCTACCTTCGAGGTAGAAAGGTTATTTTGATAGATCCTCGGCTCAGAATAAAGTTTTTGCACTAGAATGGTTACAGAAAAATATTTACTTTGCAGAATTTAACTCGCCTAACAACAAGTACCTTGTGTAGGTAGAGGACGATGTTTCCAAACACACTCCCACCTCAAGAAAATCATATCAAAGAAATTTAATGTGAGAGGTATATTTTGACTGAAAGTATAACATGAGGAGTATATTTAGACCAAAAGTATAACGAGGGGTACATGTAAACTATTTCTGATAGTACTATGATATATATGTATTGAACCATTTCTGTTTTAAAAATTATATATAGTAAGAGTAAAATATGTGTCCTATATGGTGTCCTACATAACAAATTGTGTTCCACATGTTTTAAATTTGTATCAGAGTATAATAAGAGAGGTATATTCAGATCTAAAGTATAATAAAAGGGGTATATTTTGACTGAAAGTATAGCAAGTGGTATATGTAAATTATTTTTGATAGTAGTATTTTTCATGAAGTAAATTGCATTGTTTTCTGGCACCTGGATTAATCAGGTACTTCAATTCGATAATCCCCTTTGTTCCTTTGTATATATTTTTAGGGTTGAAATAAATAATAATAATTTAGGTTCTTAAGGTTTTTTTATGTGGATAAAGTGATGTTTGTGTTTCTATGCTGAACTTCTACTTTAATTTTGATAAGTTTTTATTTTGAAATTTGAATCACTATAAGATGAGTTTAATTTCTTTGATATGTTCACTTGTGTTAGGAATTTATTTTTTCAACTGTAGTTAATTTACTTTTACTACTTTATAATAGATAAGACTTAGTCAAGTAGTTGTTAGCCATCTATTCCTATTATTTAGGAGTAAGTTAGTGAGTTAGGAATCTGCTAGGTGTGGATTTACTGCTTTCTGTTTTCATTCCAGTCTTATAATGTAATCTGAAGACATCAATAAAAATGTTCTTCAACCGATATTCTTCTTGATTTCTCTAGTTTTTAACAACTCATACTTTTGAAATTTACCAACAATTGGTATCCAGAGCCTTTTATCTTGCGGAATCTGTGAGTATTTCTATAAGTGATTGTTTCAAGTGACTCAAGCACCCCAACTAGAAAAAACAAAAGATTAAACATGGAAGAAAGCTAAAGTTTCTTAGCAATGACATATCCTGTTTTCAATGGTGAAAATTTTCACATTTGGGAAATGAGGATGGAAGCTTATCTCGAAGCTTTAGATCTTTGGGAGGAAATCGAGGAAGACTATGAAGTTCTTCCACTACTCGAAAACTCAACAATGGCTCAACTCAAAAATCACGAGGATAAGAAAACCAAAAAATCTAAGGCAAAGATAGGTGGTTTTTAAGCAGTCTCTTCAACAATTTTCACTCGTATCATGTCTCTAAAATTAGCAAAAGCCATTTGGAATTATCTCAAGGCAAAATATGAAGGAGATGATCGTATCAAAGGTATGCAAGTGCTGAATCTCATTTAAGACTTTGAGTTACAGAAGATGAAAGAATCAGAAACCATCAAGAATACTCTGACATGCTTATGAACATAGAAAACACAGTAAGGTTACTTGGGTTTGAGTGTAAAGACTCACGTATTATCGAGAAGATTATGGTTACTATACCAGAAAGACTTGAAGCCACCGTTACCACTTTGAGAGAACACCAAGGATCTGTCAAAAATTACTTTGGCGGAATTATTGAATTTCTTGCAGGCTCAAGAACAAAGAAGGGTTATGAGAGAAGATGGAATTAGAGAGGGGGCATTGATGGTAAAAACTGAAGATAGTGAAGATAAAAAAAGAAAAAAAATAAGAAGAACCAGCTAAGAAATGGAGAAGTATCTTCACATGAAACTATCCTCCTTGTAAGCATTGTGGAAAGAATGGGCACGCGCCATACAAGTGTTGGAAATGGCAGGATGCTAAATGCAGTAAGTGCAACCAAATCAGGCATAAAGAAATTATTTGCATGAATAAATTAGGTACAATAATGTTTCAAAGGCGTACAAAATCTTTCAACTTGAAGGTGAGAATATAGTTGTCAGCAGAGATATCCACTTCATGGAGAATGAAGAATGAGATTTGGATGACTCAAGGAATTAATTCCGTAAAAAAACAAGCTCGTGGTTAAATGAAAGGGACAATGATCCACCAGTTAGGGAAACTCGATTGCTCTATGATATATATATATATATATATATATATGAGAGATGCAATATTGTGATTCGTGAACCTGTTAACCCTAAAGATGCTCTCAAAGACCACCAAGTAGAGAAATAAAATGGATGAGGAGATGTTTATGATCGAAAAAAATGATATGTGGCAGCTTGTTGACAAACCTCAAGGCAGAAAAGTAATTGGGGAAAAGTGAGTGTTCCAAACAAAGCTAAATGTTGATGGTTCAATCAACAAGCATAAAGCAAGCTTTGTAGTTAAGGGTTATGCACAAATTTTTTGTGTAGATTATTCTGACACTTTTGCTCCAATTAATAGGCTTGACATAGTTAGATTGCTTATAACTGTTTCTGCACAACGTGGTTGGAAAGTGCATCAGAGCTTGGTATAGTTGAATAAATGATTATTTGCTCACCCTCGATTTTGAAAAGAGTCTTTCAGAATTCACACTGTATGTTAAACATAATAGCAGTTAGATTCTTATTGTTTCTCTTTATGTGGATGACCCTTTGATTAAAGGGAGTAGTAAAAAGCTAATTGAAGAGTTCAAGCAAGATATGATACAAGCTTTTGAAATACCTAATATTGGTATTATGGTATATTTTCTTGAAATAGAGATTACACAAGGAAAATATGAGTTTTTTGTTTGCCAGAAAAAGTACGCAAAGGAAATTCTCAAAAAATTCAAAATGGAAAATTGCAACGAGATTAGTACTCCCATGAACCAAAAAGAGAAACTAAGTAAAGATGATGGAGCCGAAAAGGTGGAGGAGGCTTCATTAGGTGTTTAATGTATCTTACAACAACAAGACCCAATATATTGTATGTTGTAAGTGTTTTATCAAGGTTCATGCACTGTCCCGGTGAAATATATGTGTAGGCAGCCAAAAGAGTTGTGTGATACATCAATGGAACCATCACCTATGGAGTCAAGTTTCAGAAGTGTCAACCTGTGAAGCTTCGTGGGTACTCCGACAGTGATTGGGGCGATCCCAAGGATGATGCAAAAAGAGTACTTTAGGGTACTGTTTTAGTCTTGGTTCTAGAATCTTCTCATGGAGTTGTAAGAAACAAGATTTTGTGGCTCAATCTACTACCGAAGCTAAGTTTGTGGTAGCTGCAGCAGCAGTAAATCAAGCATTGTGGCTGAAGAAAATTCTGGTTGATTTGCATATGGAACCGAATGGAAGCATCCAAGTGTTCGTGGACAATGAAGCAACAATAAATATATCTCACAATCCTATGTTTCATGGAAGAACTAAGCATTTCAAAATCAAGTTTTCTTTATTGAGAGAAGTGCAAATAAATGGAGATATAACTCTTGTCTACTGCAAGACGCAAGAACAATTGGTTGATATATTCACTAAGCCTTTACCATCCAGCAAGTTTGTGCTTCTCAAACAGAAAATTGGAGTTTGCAGTTTCCAAAGCAAGAAAGAGTGTTAGGAATTTGCATTTTCAACTGTAGTTAATTTACTTTTAATGCTTTATATTAGATAAGACTTGGTCAATTAGTTGTTCGCCATATATTCATATTATTTAGGAGTAAGTTTAGTGAGTTAGAAATATGCTAGTTGTGGGTTTATTGATTTCTAATTTCATTCCAGTCTTACAAATGTAATCTGAAGACATCAATAAAAATGTCTTCAACCGATATTCTTCTTGACTTCTCTGCTTTATAATAACTCATACTTTTGAAATTTACCAGCAACTTGAGTTGAGTGTGTATTTGGAAACAGGCTCCTCTACTAAGGAAGAGGTAGGTTTTGTGTCACACATTGGGTATGTTGTTGTTGTTGGACGAGCAAAATTCTGTGAATCAAACATTTTTTTCTGACCATTCTAGTGCATAAGCATTTTTATGAGCCAAGGGTCTATTAGAAACAACCTAGTTAGGGGTTTAAGGACGCAAATAATTTTTCATCCATAAAGCCTAATGTGAGATCTCAGTACACCTAAATTCACAAAGAGCTAGAAAATTTCTCAAAAACTTAATGACCTTATTGCAATTTTGAAGACTCGGTTTCAACGGACGAGACTTCCTCAAGGGGAGCAGCAAATGAGGTTTTCCCCGAAGTGTCCCGACCCTAGCTACTCTGATGGTCTACTTTTGTCACGCCCCGAGCTACCCCTGAGACGCGGACATAGAACCTAGGACCACAAGTGATCCCAAGCTAACCCTGCTGGCATGATCATGAGCATACTAAATATAAACTGAATAATAGAAACTATGTGGAAGCTATAATCATAAACAAAATAAAAAGATGGGGAATATCCATATACTATAACTGAGATATATGAAAACTGATGAGTTTAATACAAAGAATATATTAACTCAAAACTAAGCTGAATCTATCTATATATGAAAATAGCCTCTAAACTGACTAGAAATGTTGGGACATGCTCCAACTAAGTCTAGTAAAACTTAAACTAAAGGACTAAAAATACTGAAAAGAAACTCATGACTATTGTCCTTGGAGAATGAGGACTCACCCTTAATTCTGCTGAACTGGAGATCGGGAACCAATCTAAGCGTGATCTGGATGCTGAGAACCTAAACCTACATCACGAGAAGATGTAGCGTAAAGTATGTGTCAGTACTTGAAAGGTACTGAGTATGTAGGATAGAATACAACTGAAATAACATTTAACTGAACAAAGCAAATAAGCAATGACATAATCTGAACATGATCTAGACACTCAATGCTGAGATAACTGAATGCAATAACCAATTTATAACATGCTAAAATAGAATACTAGATATACTGATAAATGATCGATGCAATAGGATCTGACTTAACTGTGGGAGCTAGTATTAATCGACAATAAAACCACATGAGCTAAATATGGAGTCTGATGTATACGCCCTATCGAGAGGACCCAATATACCCTGCCAGAGGTATAAATGCATTCCGGCGTGATCACTGAAATGCTGACCACAAAGGGGACTTACAACCTACGTGGCTAGTAGTTCTGGGACTATTTGGGTACGCTGAACCCTAGTCCAACTCGGTATTATGCTACTCCCAATGGATTAAGTAATCAACATATTATGACTGAATTTATGTAAGTAACTGGATAGCTCAAACTGAACACGCAAACTGAGAATGCAATAATTAAACTGATATTGATGCATTAACAACTGAGGCATGTATAACTGAATAACTTAAATATCTTACCTAGAATGTGTAATTCAAGAACTAAAGAAATACATAGCTAAGGTTCTGGAATTAATGCAATAAACTGAATATTAACATACTAATCTGATTTGGATCATTCTAACAGCTAAGAACCCAATAATTCTAACATTCAAGAAAC